>SNQJ01S0022272.1:76731-89882 GCA_010110895.2 Picea sitchensis
ACCAACTCATTGTGAGGCTACAACCTCTGCTTTGCAAGCTGCAACTTGCTGAGAGCACCAACTCTCTGTTTTTCTCTAGCACCCACTAGAAGGAAGCACCAACTCCCTAGTTTCTCTAGCACCAACTAGAAGGAAGCACCAACTCCCTGAGTTCAAGCACCCACTTGAACCTCTGAGGACACCAGTCCTCCCTAGCACCTCCCAACCACCCTGGATTATGAATATAAAATACTGAAGCCTATTACAATGATATAGTGTTCAATAACAGCTTACCAGTCTCATCACTGTTCTGCAAGATTTTGCTACTCAAACTTCCTCACTGTCTTCCAGCATGCATCCGCTGCCCATTCTGTTCTTATGATTTTTATGCTTTGTGCATCATATCCATTCACTGCACAGTTCTTCTTCTGTTCTATTTAGCTGCTGCACTCAGCTCCTTCTTCACGCATGAATCACCTTCAACAACAACATCCACAACAACTCCAACAACAACAACAACCCCATCTCTTCTCTGTACTGTGTATTTATAGCTTTTGTTCACCTTGTGCATGTAATGGGCACAATTCCTCTGCATACTCACATCGCGCTGATATCCTCCACAACTCGAGTGATCTGTCTGATCATCATCGTGACCCTTAAGCTTCTCTAGCTGTTTTTCCACTCATTCAGCATCACTGTATGTTATGCTGAGATTCCTCAGCCTCTCTGGCAGTTGAGACTCTTCGTCTTCTCTGTGACAGTCGAGCTCACCTTCTCTGTTCCAGTTACATGATTCAATTCTCATCCAGATGTCAATCGCCTCCATGAGCATCTTCATCCCTCTTGAAGATTCCCAGAGACTCTTCATCTCCTCTGTCAATCACCCCGAAGTGTCTTCGAGTCCTCTGGCAGAAACCATCAATGGTTTCTGGTAGTTATATTGTGACGTACAACAGTAGCCCTCCGATCTTCTTTAGTTCACCTCCATCATTGGATTAACTCTGATGGGTTCTTGCGTTGTTTACCCATTTCTCACTTTCGCAATTCAAAGATTCTGCGATGAGACATCTTGAGTCTCCATGTCACGAGTTCCGAAACTCCGAAACAGATCTTTTCTGCGCTAGCTCCTTCCTTTATATGACCATGGCTATGACCAAGCACTTGTTCATAATGTGCTTTTCATGATTTCGCATTTCGCCTTTTCGTTAATTCCGTTGTGAAGTTTCTCGACTTTCCAAGTCGCGATCCTCGAAACGCCGAAAAGGAGCTTGTCTGCACGTACTCTTCTCTTCAGTTCTTCGATGGTGTGGCCACCAACTGAGACCACACACTTATGCATAAAGCACTTTCGCGATTTCACATTTCGTGAATCTAGAGATGAGGCATCTCAACTCTCCAAGTCACGATCCCCGAAACCCCGAAATGGAGCTTATCTGAACTAATTCCTTCCCTTCTCGTGACCACCGATGGTGATCACAGACTGTGCCAAAAAGGTGCTTCATATTTCACGAGTTTATAAACTTCATCAAGTCTGATCGACGATTGAAATCTCCATAGATTCGACGGTCCATATCTTATCGCGATCTCACATCTCACTGTTCCTTAGATGGAGGTTCTCGTCACTCCAAGTCGCGATAGGCGAAACTTCGAGATGGAGCTTAGATCAACGGTCCAGAATCCTTGGTGATCTGACGGTCCAGATCTTATCGTGAGTTTTCATCTCACGATTATTGTGATGGAGGGTCTTGTCACTCCAAGTCGCGATAGGCGAGACTCCGAGATGGAGCTGGATCAATAATCCAGAACAAACCTTGATCTGACGACTAAGATAGTTTCGCGATCTCGCATATCGCAAATTCGAGAGGTTAGGGAACCCTTTTCCTTTGACTTTCCAGTCAGTGACATGACGATATTTTGCCACATGTCCTATGATTCGATGGTCCAGATCTGATCTTGATTCAACGACTCAGATCATATCACAATTTCAGCATTCTTGTTGCAAAGTGTTTCGACACTCCAACTTCCGGTATCCGAAACCCCGATAGCCAAAACTCTGAAATGGAGTTGGACCACCGCTTCGATCTTGCACTTTAAAGAACGTGCAGGTTCTTCTTGATCCAACAATGATCGGGCCTTGCGCTAGGATCTAATGCCAGAGATCTATCCTCCATCTTTGTGCTCCTCCTGTCTGGATTCAGATCTGACAGTCATCAGGAATTCTGAATGGGATCCAACGATCAATGTCACTTCTCTGCCCGATATTACGCATCCTCCTTACTTAGAATAATTTCTAAGTGTCAAATGCCTAGACCTTTGATCTGCCTGAGATCCTGAGTACACTATCTCTCTTGAGCTTTGGCAATGAGTTAACCTCGTCCCTGGTGCACACCTACACACTGCGTGCAACTCTGCGCTAATCCTCCTTAGCTTACGTTGTTCTTGTTTTGCCATCGATGCACACTCTGATCTTTCCATCAATGAAAAGAACACACTATCTGTAAAACATGCCAACACTAACATCATCGATGATTTTGATGTCATGTCTTATAGGCCCTAATTGGCCTTTGGCTATTATCAATATGATGTCTATAATTATAAATAATTACAATAGTTTCATATCCTTATCATTACCAAGAAAATGGGATTAGTGAGGGATTTTGTGGATATCTTTAGGGAATGTATGGACTTAAGTATTTTAAAAAAAGACCTCAACTAAAACATCCACAATTTGGAATAGAATCTCTTGTGAAAATATGTGAAGGCTTTTTGTAACTACTATTTTTTTTAATTGGTGTATTGTTATCACCCTATTTTTCTCACCTACGACATTTAAGTTGTCGTACCTAGAAACATCACAAATCAACATATGCATCACGTGATACAATCAAAATCATGACCTATAGTTCATTTACACACCATCAAGTAGAGTCAAACCTTCAATTGACCATTTACAGGTTCATGTAGGGTATGATCCCTCTATTCTCGTGCCTTCGCCCCTGGAAAGTTTTGATACTTGCTCTAACCCCATGAATTTGCGAATCAAATATTTATGTAGCCATTAAATGCCAAATGGCACTTGGAAATGAGGAGTGATTAAATTCAGGCATGGTTATACCTCCCACCTCATCAATATTTGGGCATTTGTCCCTCCTTTTGGTCAAATTAGGCACATGGGTACCCATACCGAAAGTATGGGCATTCCCATTGGAACCAATTCAGCTTGTAGCTCCAGTTCAATCTATAAATATGACCATGCATTTGATAGGAAGAATTGAAAGTAATTTTGTGTTGGTGGATTGAAGCGAAAGGACTAGAAGTGCATTATATCCATTTGCTATATATTGAGTTTACTTACCCTTATGATGTCATTTTCCCCTTCTAAAGTGACCATCCACAAGGGGAATATGTTTTATTACATTGCACTTCTTTCAATATGGTGCATCAATCTATTGATACAAGTGAATGGCAAGAGAAAGATGTGAAGGATGGTTTGGTCAAACCGACAATATATTTTTCAAAAGTTTATCATTAATGATTTGTTGATATATGGCATGCACACTGATAGGAAAAAGACACATGGGGTGGTCTAGTTAAACCAACTATGTGATTTTCAAAAGAAAACAATTTGTTATGGCACAATTTTTTGAAGAACAGAGGCATGACTTTTAGATTTGGATACCTTGTGCTCCTTGCCAACATTAAATATTCCCTAATAAATCAACTCCCCTAATTATTAACAATTATCACAACAAGCTTGCATACTTATACAACACTCGATAATTAATGTAGTTGATTGAGAAAAATAGTCAAATAGAATTGAAAGATTGCAATGTTTATAATCCTATGTTCTTTGCTATAGTTTGGTTTATATCCCATTTCATTTTCAATATAATTGGGATGAATGGTATCAGAGCAGTTTGCTCCTTGTTATTTCTTGGTGCATGTCCCCGATGAGGTTAGCCTATAGAGAGTTGGGTCTCAAGTTAGTTTCACCTGAGGATGACCGCTCTTGCTAGCCCAAGCAACCTCCCATGGCGGAAGAAAATAGATATGATGGAGCAGGCGATCCTTTCAAAATTTTGGTCGAGGAAGCCCTCACGCAACAACATAACGAGATGATGGACATCTTCACCCAAATCCTTCGATGACTACCAATGGTAGATGAGGCATATTCAACAAGCAATCATTTAAGAGGTGTGATACCTTCAAGGTACAAGTTGACTTTGATATCCCATTATTTGAAGGCCAGATAGATGCATATGCTTTGGAGAAATGGCTAAATATGTTAAAAAGGTATTACTTTGTTCAAAATTTTCCAACACTGAAAATATCACATTCGCTCTCCTTAAACCCTTCCCCCATGTCAAAGATTGGTGGGAAAATTACTAAGAGAGACAAAATGAAAATGAGTCTATAGCATTCGGGACAAGACACACTTGGGTGACCTTTGTTGATGCCCTCAAGCAAGAGTTCTACCCTGTCAAAAACTATGATCACCAGTACATGAGATGGATGGCTTTGCATAAGCAAAGAGACCAAACGATGCTGGAGTACAATAACATATTCCATACCTTACACTCAAAGTTGGGTATTAGATATTCTGAGTGGCACCTAGTTCTGAAGTGTTGTAGTGGCCTACACATGTACATCCAAACAGAGATGGATTTCTTGGACATCTCCTCACTAGGATTTGCTTATCGATATGTTGTCAAAATCAAGAAGAAATTTAAGCAACACAATAAGTGGGAGTTTGGGTCTACAAATCTACAACAACAGAAGCATGGAAAAGGTGGCCCTAACACACAGAATAAGGGATAGAGAAAGGAAGGCCAACCTCAAGACAACTAGTCCAAGCCATAGGAAAATAAGGGTAACGGGAAGATGAAGAATAATAATGAAAAATGGTGTGAGTTCCACAAAAGTCCCTAGCACAAAACTGATGAATGTCACTCAAAACAATTATTGTTGGCCAAGATTAAAGAAAAAGAGTTGAACCTCGAATCAAACTCTGATTTAGAAAAAGATAAGGTAAAGTGGAGAATCAATGCAAAACCTAATGCTACCATCACAACTGCAAAGATCCAACTAGATGAGTCAGAGGAGCGTGAGGAAGGGGAGAAACTCTTCCATTCACAAATGTGTGTGAAGGGAACCCCACTGCATTTCATTGTAGACAGTGGGAGACAGAAGAACCTAATATTGGCTGAGGTAAGCAAGAGATTGAAGTTGCCAATGATGCCACACCCCCAACCATACACCATCAGTTGGTTGAGCCAAGGATGAGACCTTCACATTCGCCAACAGTGTTGCTTATCCTATGGCACCAAGCCCTTCAAGGATGTGGTACTGTATGATGTTTCCCCACTCAAAGTGTGTGATGTTATTTCAGGACAAGATTATATGTGGAAACATCATTTTATTTATGAGTCCTGACCACATAGTGTCATTATCACTCTGGGGGGTCCACCCTATAGGCTACTCGAGGTAGTTCTGACTACTACAATTTCATTGACATAACAACGCTAAAATTAATCTCATGGAATGACAAGTTTGTTCTCTTCATGTTTTGGTTAGAAGGGGGACAAAAGGTCACTGCGACCACCTCAACTTCAATACGGGGTCTCTCTACATAAGAAAAACAGGTGGAGATGCTTGTAGAGGAATAAAGAGACCTCTTCGCTTCACTTGTAGAGGTGCCTCTCCATTGTAAGGTCAAACATCCCATTGATTTGATACTTGGTGCTCCCATTCGTAATGGTCCAATATACATATGCTCTCTTTTGGATAATGAGGAATAAAGTGTCAAATTCAGGAGTTCATATATAAGGGCATCATTCGACCAAGATCCTCACCTTATGGAAGCCCAATTGTGTTGGTGTAGAAGAAGGATGGAATTTGATGGCTTTGTGTTGATTATAGAGCCCTTAACAAAATCATCGTCAAGAATTGCTACATGATCCCCTGTATTGACAATATTCTTAATAAAATCAAGGGTAACAAGTTCTTCAACAAGATCGATATGAAGTCGGGCTGTCACCAGGTTCTTATAGAATCAACTGATGTATGTAAGACAATCTTCAAATATAAAGAAGGCCTCTTTGAGTGGTTAGTCATGCCTTTTGGCTTGACTAATGCTCCAATGACATTAATGAGGATGAAGGATGATATCGTGCAAACGTTCATAAACTCTTTTGTGGCGGTCTATTTGGATGACATCCTCATCTTCATCTGGACCTGGGAAGATCACTTGCAACACATTCAAAAGGTCCTGAGCACCCTGCGAAAGATAAAGTTATATGTCAACCTGGAGAAATGCTCATTCACATGCAGAGAATCCAATACTTAGGATATATCGTGGATAAACATGGGGTGCATGTGGACCTAGCCAAGATCCAAGTCATTCATGATTGGGAAGTCGTGACAACTCTGACAGAGCTCCATAGTTTCTTGGGCCTCACCAAATTCTACCACAGGTTCATGTTGGCATTCTCTCATATAGCTTGTCACTTAAGTCAAGTGACCAAGGGGGGAGATAAAGCCAAGTTTGCTTGGTCTGAATCACAACAGAAAGCATTCCAAGATCTAAAACATCGCCTCTATTTCACACCAGTCCTCATATTTCCATATCTACAATTGATTTAGGTGGATTTCATTGGCCACCCAACTCTTCCACTAACTCAATAGTTTTCTATCTTCTTGGTAGTTTTTCTACGGTTTTTCAGGTCCCAAACTTCTGGAGCCATTTTGAGGCCCTAAACAATGTTTTTTGTACATTCAGGGGGCCAATGGTTTTCATGGCATGTTCTCGCCCCAACCAAAAGTTGTAATCCTCGAAAAGTTCTTTCCAATGAACTATCATGCATCCCAAACATAGATCATATGCAAAAGTTGAGCCCCCAAGAAGTTGACGTATCAACTAACCACCTCGGGGCCCACAATATTTTTGGCGTTTCATCTTCTAGGGTTAGGGTTTTGATGTTTAGGGTTGTTGCCTCTTTTTTCAGGATTAATGATAAAATTCCCTTTTTGGCCTGTTTGTAATCATCTTTTAATGAATGAGTGTAGCTAGTTTTTGTTCTACAATATTATACTATTTTATTCATTAATAGAAGTCATGTTTCACTGTATTTTTTTGTTATGTGCTATACTTTTGTTTGTATCTCATTTCGTTCTCAATGTAATATGGATCAACAACAATAATTCAAGATTGAGACAAATGCCTCTGACTATGCTATTAGTGCGTCATTCTCACTCAACAGGGACATCCAATTTCCTATCATAGTGAAACAATGTCTAATGTTATTCACATGTATCCCACTTATGAAAAAGAGATGTACTCCATTATGTAGGAATGCCGACAATGGAAGCATTATATTCTGGGCAACGAAACAATCATCCACACTGATCAAAAGCCTCTGCAACTCATGTAGACACAAGTAAATCTACATAATGACCACCGACATAAATGGTCCACATACTTACAACAATTCCACCTGAATATTAAGCACAAGAAGGGTAGGGCCAACCGTGTTGTTGATTTCTTTAGTTATCCACCGATTGTGGCCCTCATTATAGTTCTTAATTCTTGTGGGCATGATACCTTTGGGTGTACACAATTATACCAAATTGACTCTGACTTCGCTACTACTTATCATATGTTGAGTGACGAGAAAAAAGTTTCAGCCTTCCACCTCCAAGATGCACTCTTGTGCTATCTCGACCATCTTTGTGTTCCTTCAAGCAAGTGTGCAAATATAATTTGGGTTGCACATTACACTCAGGTGGCAAGCACTTCGGGGTGGAGAAGATAGTAGCAATATTTCATAATCATTTCTACCGGCCCAAGATTTGGCATGATATCGACCATTACATTATGTTGTGCACTGCCTGTGCCATCGCTATGTCATCCATCAAGAAGCAGGAGTTGTACACTCCTCTCCCTGCACTAGAAAATCCTTGGGAGTTCATCTCCATGGATTACATGTCAGGGTTTCCCTCCACGAAATATGGTTGGGATTGTGTTTTTGTGGTCGTCGATCGGTTCTCTAAGATTCCCATTATGACACCCTATACAAAGAGTATCACAACCAAGGCCACTGCTAAACTCTTCTTTGCACATGTTTGGGCTACCACATACCAATATTCCAGATAGAGACAACAAGTTCCTCATCACCTTTTGATCCAGCCTATGATCTCTTATGGACACCAAATTGACCAAATTGACTGCCTTTCATCCCCAAACAGATGGATAAATAGAGGTGGTCAACAAGCTGATTGTGCATATTCCGTTCATGTACAATTCCAAGCATCGACGTATATGGGATGAGAACCTTCCATATTCTCAACATAGCTATAACAAGGCCCTCCACAAATCCATTTGCCACAACCCTTTCGAGGTGTGCTTGGGGTTCTATCCATTGGCCCCCATTGAAGTAGATTTTCCTGTTTCATCTTCCTTGACAAAGTCTTCCCATGATAAGACCAAGGTAGAAAAAACAACCAAATTTTTTGAACAGATCAAACACCTCCAACAAGAAGTTCATGATCTCTTGGAGAAGGTCAATGCTGAGTATAAGTAACGACATTACCAACATTGGGTTCTCACAAGTTTTAGGCTGGTGACAATGTGTGGTTGCATTTGTAGAAAGAGTGCCTCACAAACCTCCAGATGAAGCTCATACCACTCCAATATGGGCCTTACACCATCACAAAGGTTGTGGGTGACAATATTTTCAAATTGAGTATTCCTCCTTTTCTTGGCTTGCACCCAATATTTAATGTGGAGTTACTTCGACCATATTTCTCACCTCTACTAGACACCTTAGAGGTGGATGAGAAATTTTCCCCTATAAAACTCAATCCCGACTTCTTTCTGAAATCTCTAGTGTATTGGATCATGGATGCCAGGATGAAGGGCACCTGCTAGTAGAACATACAACTCTATTGGGTTGTCAAATCAGGACAACTACTTCAGCAAGGCAAGTGGCTCACCAAGGTTTAGATTCAACAAAAGTTTCCCCACCTCCTGAGGTAACTTGACGCAATGGGGACCATTGCTTCCTAAGGGGGGAGGGATGATCTAGGTGGATATTTATGGACACCCACTTCTTCCACTAACTCATTACGGGTCTCCATCTTGGCTATTTTTGTTATGATTTTTAGGTCCTAAACTTTTGGGGTTGTTTTGAGGCCCTAAATGATGTTTTTTGGCCATTCGATGGGCTTGGGTTGCCATGGCATAACCAAGCCCTGCCAATAATTGTACTTCTTGATTAGTCATTCCAATGAGCTACTAAACACCTTAAATGAGCATTGTATGGAAGTGTTGCACCCCTGGGAAGTTAATGCATCAAATAACCACCTCGTGGCCCACACACCTTTGCGCTTCACCTCCTAGGGTTAGGGTTTTGGACCTTTAGGGTTCTTGATTTATGTTAAAAGTCCATTCTTGTGGCCCATTGTATTATCTTTTTATGAATGAGCGTAGCTGACATCTCTTTCTCTTCAGAGATAAGCTACCACCATTCTAGCAAGTTTGTGTTCTAGACTATTGTGCTATTTTATTCATTCATAGAAGTTGGGTTTCACTGTATTTTTGTGTTCTCTGCGATAGTTTTGTTTGTATCTCATTTCATTCTCAATATAATCTATATCACACAAACTCTTTAGTTTCCTTGCGATGAATTATAAAGGTAATTAAAAATCCCGTCAGTGCCTCTTGTTTTTTCTTTGCCCTGCTAGCAAATCTTCTTAAAGCACATGTCCACATTGTTATATGCAAGCACCAACATGGATTTTTAGAATTCCAGACCATTCCAAAACAAAATGCATGCCACTAAATAAAAAATATAAAAGTAATAATTTTGCTATACTATATAATCAAGAGATGAATACTATATTAAATATGTTAATGAGATCAATCTCTTTTCCTCATTCTCCACAGATGACACATCTAGTTTGTGGACTTTATCTACCACACTTCACCATAGAGGTCTTAACATAACAAATTGAGAAGAAATATTAATCTCATGTGATCCAAACCACACGACATCGCCAAGATTATTCAATAGCTTGCTCATGCCCTTACCAAGATGGAGATTGATCATCTCTCCTTGAAGAAGGTGATTTATGTCTTCAATGATTTGTATGAATTATATGTGAAGAAGGATATCATCATTCCTAGTTAACGAACTCTTCACAAAGTAATTAAATCTAACACCTTGATTCCTATTTATTTTAATCGTATGTTTGTTTCCTATGCTATGTAGATAAAGGTTCCAATAAAAATATTATCACTCCAACCTTTTGAAGAGATCTTAAATTCCTTTTGCTAGTATTTTGATTTTTTTTTTTTAATTATGGGAGACGATAGACCAAATATCATAGAAGGTATTTTGAAGAATGTTATTGTAGAATTTGTCAATTTTGTAAAAAAGTATTCATTTCCAAGTCATGGATCTTGAAGGATAAAGTTGTAGGGTACTAGTTGGATAACCCTAGATGAAACATATGATGGGCCATTATGAGTATGAAGAGGAAGATTTTGAAGTTGAAACAAGGTTCTTAAAAGCTTAATATTCCCATTTTACACCTTGCCTAGATGTGCATGTAATACTACATGCTCACTAATACCAATTTTGTGAACAAAAACTCTTGAGTATTGAAGTTGAATGCTAATCTTGTTGATGAACTACGCGCATGACCTCCCATAGAGAAATCAAACATCATCCCAGATTGTATACCACACCCTTGTGAGATATAGTCTCAACTTATTCCACCATTGAACATGAAAACTTGACAATAAGATTTAGATAACATAGATGTTTATGCTATCTACCAAATTCCTATGGTTCTCTTTAGTGAACTTTCTAAACCATATGAAAACATGGAAGTTCATTGATGACAACTATGGCATCTTAAAAATTAATTAGAATACCATTGGATCAACATGAAGTAGTTGTACATGTTAATGTTGAATGACCCAAGCTCTAATGATGACACCCACAACCCATGCACCACAAGGTTATTCATCGATGTATGCTGGCTCACCCACATCATATTCAACCCTTCCCTAACCACCATATTTATCATGTTGGGTTTCCTTATGCTTCACTATCAGTCCTTAATGCTTTCTCCCATGGAACCCTTCCATGCTTTGATTGTTTATTGCATGGCATTGTAGGCAAATGATGTGTTGCTCTCTTTGAAACAACACACCCACCTCACATCCAAAAACACATTCATTTTGTGTTGTCACCCAATATGTTCTTATAACCAATAACAAGGTTTAAATGCATCAACTAAAGGTTGAAGCCTCTCCACTCTAGACCTTAAGGAAAAATCTTAGGTTAAAGGGGTCAATCCTTAATTAATTTAGATATCCTCTAGAGCTCTATCTCTTAAATATAATCATTGTAGCTTTGTTTGTCACATATTTTAAAATATTCATGATCAAAATTTAAGGTGTTCTTATGAACTCATCATAGTGAAAGCCTTTCCATTACACCATTTAGAAAGGCCCTATGGAAATGGAACATGGTTAATAACATCCACCTTAAGGAGAACCTAAGAGGCTTGTGGGATTGGAACATGGTCAATGGTATCTAAAATAAGTAGAACAATCAAAATAATTACTCTAACATTATCACCTCTTAATGCCACAAGTTCAACCCCTCCCTCCAGGTGCACCCATGACTACCTTAAGGTACTTATTTAAGCTTGTGATTTTATCCTTAACGAATGATGTGGAACTATTCACTCCCAACTATTAATCCCAAGTTCCACAAGCTTGAATTCAAGTACACATATTACAAAATAAGTGCACTTATATATTCTATTTAATACATTTTCCTGACACCTTAGAGTAGCAAACATGAAGGTCATTAGAGGTAGCACTCGAACTTGTCATATCAAGCGGTGATACCTAGCATGACCATATTACAATCCTAATCCTATCTCCATGTTCTCTTTACACATCTTCTTAAAATCCTACTGTTTAACTTGATTGGGCTCTAGTATGGCGATATATTAATGGAAGTTTACTAAAGTAAAGTCTATATTCAATTTTTAATGTGCTCACCTAAACAACCATATTACCAACTCAAATCTACCTTCATATTCTCTAGAGCCATTAAGAGCCTATGACTTAGCAACCAATAAGCACATGGTCAAGAATGATGACATAAATGGTGTTGTAGCCTTCCTTTATGGGCCTTGAATGAGAAATTTCCAACTCTCTTCTTACTAACTCAAAGAATGAAAAAGTTGCTTGAAAACACTATTCTAAGTAACAACAATGAAGGTCTCAACGTCTTGTTAAACCAATTATTGATGAATGAAGGCCAATTAATATCCATTGTAGATGTGATCTTAATAGCAACATAATTACATTTAATAAATTTATGTAATCTCTTCTTTTTTATATTCACACTAAGACTTTGCTTTGAATAATAATTTCAAATATATCCATAATTAATTTTATAAACGATTAAATACAATATTTTATAAAAAGAAAACTTGATTAAACTTGGTGTACTCGTAAATTAGTAAAGGTCTACCTAGAAATTCTAAGAACCACCCCAAAGAATTCAATACACATAATTCAATGACTCTCTCTATATAAAAACTATTTCATTCATCTAAATAATGGTGTACTTATAAATTAGTGAAAGTCTACCTGGAAATTCCAAAACTGCCTCTAGAAATTCAATGTCGATCAATGGAGAAGTTAAATATAATATAATAATAATCTAATTTTAAGGTCACGCCCAAGCCATACACCAAATTGGTGTATGAGACCCCCTTGTTTGTGGGACAAGGGACCCCCTTCGCCCAATGATTTGGCTGGTAAATTCTACAGAGGTATACATACCCTACCCCCCTCTGGATTTGTGTTTGGTACTCATCCCAATGAGACACTTTGAATTAATTATTACTAGTTTATTGATTTTCTAAAATTTTTAGAGTCAGTATTTTAATGAAAATATTTAAATTATTTAATAATAATATGAGTTGGATTTATCATAATTTAAATTTAAATGTTTTATGAATTGATATTTGCAACTATTTAAAATAATAATAAAAATATTTTTAATTTATATAGAAATTATCCCTATAATAATTTAGAACAAGATATTTATAGTTTGAGAAATGAAGGTAATATCCTCCTGCTA
>SNQJ01S0022272.1:102468-138083 GCA_010110895.2 Picea sitchensis
CTCTCTCTGAAGCTTTTCAATACATAAAAACTTGGATCCTTCGAATGATGATTTCCTCTTATTTAAAGAGGGAACCCCTTCGATGCAATTGATAAAAAATTACAATGTGTATCTGAGTCCTATCTTTAGTCAGATCTACTTTCTAAACCAGAATAGGATGTCCTAGTCCTGCGCAACAGAATACTATTACAGGTGCTGAATGAGGTATTGCTGTTACGGTTGGAGTAACAGCTTCTTCTCGTTGTTGCTGATTGTTGTTTCAACATCGCAATTCGTGGGCTGTTTCAGCCACGTGAATTGCGCTCTTGATGTGTCAGCATTCGTATGTAGGAGCGACGGTTGGTGCTTGACCACTGACTGTAACGACTTTGTGTTTCAGCATCATCGATCCTGGTGGTTTCTATGTTTCAGCATCGTCGGTTCTGGCGGTTTCCTCTGTGTTTCAGCATCTGCGACTCTGGACTGTGTAACATCTCTGTGTTTCAGCATCTGCGACTATGGACTGTGTAACAACATCTGCGACCTTGGACTGTGTAACAGCTCCGTGTTTCAGCATCTACGACCTTGGACTGTGTAACAACTCTGTGTTTCAGCATCTGCGACCTTGGACTGTGTAACAGCTCTGTGTTTCAGCATCTGCGACCTTGGACTGTGTAACAACTCTTTGTTTAAGCAACAGGCTTCAAATGCTAATCTGCAGTTTGAACACTTATACATTTCTAATCAATGGTTAAGTACGAGAGTGATGTAAAATATTATGCAAAATAGATTAAACGTATAGTAATGAGAAGGGACGTTGTATACCTTTGGAATGATCAGATAAAGTGATAGTATGAGTTTAAATATGGGTGATCAAGAGTATAATAGTGGCAAAAAGTATAGGCAAAAAGGTACATTGTGTGGTCCTAACAGTCGTAACCACCTTTGACTTAAGCAGGGATGGCATAAAGATGCCCAATCATGGATAAGACATTGGGGAATCATGGAAGAGACCATTTTGCATAATAAGGATACTATTAAAAATATTATTAAATCAAAATTTAAGGAGAAAATGTGGTGTGATAAAGAGTTAGAGGAAAAAATAAAATTAAGGTATTATAAGGAGGTAATCAAACCTAATATAGAAGATCAAAATTATCTCTCTTCTTTAACAAGTGCAAAGAAAAAAATTAGCATTGCTAAGATAAGACACAATTCTCATGAGCTTTATAGTCAAACTAGGCGTTGGTCAATTCATAAAATGCCATGGGATGAAAGAATGTGTCGCCTTTGTGACACTAAGAGGGTTGAAGATGAAAATCACTTTCTCTTAGATTGTCTTGCCTATACCCATATTATATCTCAATTTCAGAATATTTGTCACACTACCAACCTTCCTAACCTTTTAACTCAACAAAACTATGGTGATATTAAGAAAGATTCTTTTATTGCTTTTTGAGCACATAAACAAAATTCTAAATAAAACTGCAAGTAATCCCTTACCCTCTTAAGGTACGATAGAACATTTGGTATAAGTGGATGTTAATCATCATCATCATAATCATTATAAATTACTAAAATTGTAAATGTTAAATATTAATATTCAATTACAATAAAAATATTTTAAAATGAAAAATATCTATAAATAAATCAAAATCTTTAAAAAATTGATATTTTGTGAATATCAATTATATTAAATATTCACATTTTTAACCATCATTATATATTTTTTTGATATTAAAAAAGTTGATTTCCTTATCCAGGGGAGTTGAATAAGTGAAATGGGATTGGTACATGCATCTCATGTGGTAAACATTATATATCGTCTAACTTTAAGTGGGAAACATTATATATCCTCTAACTTTAAGTGGGAAACATTATATATCGTCTACCATTAAGCGGGTGAGTTGGGTTATGGTCTCAAATAAATTAGAACCGATACCTGTATTTTATACTTAAGACTCATTGTTTATCATATTCATGTGTTGGTTGGTTGTATTATGGTTTAGTGATAATGAGAGTTTATTTTTATTTTTTTATAACAGAAAGAGGGGGAATATATCATTGATAAAAAACAATGTCAAAAGATGTTTGAGGAGTACATAGAGAATCAAAATTGTCTGCTAATATAACAAAAAAAAACATGTTCAAGGGGAATTATAGCTATAGTCTTCAACTTTACATTTCCCCCCTGGTACAAAATTCCCATGTCCTTGCTTGAATACAATCTATAAAAGATTCCTATAATGTATATGTAGACATGAAACATAAAGAAAAAAAAAACTTTGAGGAGCAAACTTAATTGGAACCATTACTTTATTCCTAGCATTGGGGCGTTTAGATCAAGTTTAGGAGTTGTAAATGGAGAGGAGACTTCATTTGAGTGCTCTGGAATGCCAATTTCTGCATGGGTAACAATGTTTTGCTGAGGTCTCGCACAAAGTTCATCACACTATTACCTGAGTGTTGAGCATTCATCCTACAGTTGCCAGATAGTTTGCCTCTAGGAGACCAATTCTTTCAAGAGTGTGAGTACATGGGACGAGAGGTCATTGAACCAGATATGCAAGGAGAGAATTGTGTTTTGTGAGTCTACCACATTTTCTTCCAATTGATCTAGTCATCTATTCCAACAACCTGTATATTGGGATGCCATTGTCTGACTCCAGAACCAGACCAGAGAGAGAACAAACATAGCAGAAGTGTTGAACTAAGATCCCTTACCCAAGCATGAAATTCGAGTTGAGAACGAGCCATGACGGAGGTAAATAACTCTCCACACGCGAATAAAGTTGCCTTCAAAATTTCACCACCCTCGAAAATTAATTCCCCACACATAGATGGAGGCATTGGAATCCTTTCTCCACATTCAAAAATAATTACAAGTCCCTATGGCCAAATGAAAGACATCCAATATATAGAGGAGGAGTTGAGGGATGATTATTACCAATAATTTTAATTATGGTTTTTCTGATCTGGATAGGAACTTGAAAATGAATAGGTTCAATACCTAACCTCTGTCTCTATGCTCAGGTAAGAACACCTAATTCTTGAATGACATAATCTATAAAATCAAAATATCTTTGAGAAGTTTCTCCTTGATTTCTAAGCTCTCTATCCGTTGCTTTATTTGTTGAAACTCTGGAGAACTAAGAAAACTGGAAGAAATATCACTTACAATTCTATTAATTGGGAATTCAGATTGTGTAGTAACAAAAGATACTATGGGTGAAGTTGATCTACTTGAATGGTCTTTGGTTCTTTTGACTTCTTTGGCCATTCATTATCAGATGGCTCTCCTTCTAGCGCCAAAATGTTGATGGCCAAATATGACCATATTCAACATGGAGCAAATCGTCCGGTCAAGAACCAAATTAGATCTTTATTCATTGTAAGTGGTGATTCCCACTGGTTTAGGTCCATTTACCTAAAACTATCTAATCTATTAAATTCAAAATATATGCACCTTTTAATCAATTGGAGATTTTTTTATCCTTTATTGAATAACAAACTAACATATCAATATATACAGATCTTAAACTATATACAATAGAGAAATTAATTCTAATTGACATAAAATTTGCCTCTATGAAAGAGAATTTGTTTTCTTTTGAAAAGTATGAATAATGAAAGCAAAAGAGATTAACCAAAGCAGAATAAAATAAAAAAAGAAAAATCTAAACATTGGGCCCAAAGAGAAATAGTATATGAATCTAAGTAAAATAAACAATGTTCTAAAGATATAGATTTTCAAAACAAATGTTTAATTAAATCAACTGAAAATGAATTATTAAACATGATTAAATAATTAACACAAACTTACAATCCCAATAGTAATTCATATACATATTAATCACTGAAATAATGTGTCAAATAAAAAATGAAATTGATTTAAATTCATTAACAGTAATCAACTAAATCAACCTGTAATATCATCAACACATAATCCATATAAAACTTGATTTCAAAAATAAACAACTCGAATACCAGTAATAATACAAAATATCGATTGGTTGTATTAATATTCAAAGTCATAAAGAGATTCATAATAATGTATCAAAACCAAAACTTGTACAACAGTGTATAAGATCTGTTTTCTTTCCAAAAAAAAATTGAACACTCCCCCCATTATTGTCTTTCCTTCACTATTTTATATTGAAGGAATTCAAAAACGAAAATTAACTTCCATAACCATAAACAATTATCCATTTAGAATGGGAAAATAACAAATTTGTTTAATTTCCCAAACTAAATTAACTAAGTATAAAAATAAAAACTACTAATTGTTCAATGTCTAGAAACTAATTTTCTCATTTCCCGCATTTTCCAGGATATTACTTTTACACCTGTAAAAAAAAATAAAGAAAAACATAAATTAGTAAAATATAAAAAACCAAAATTAGAGTTGCTACAGAATTTGAAATTATGTAGCTACTCTTTTATTAACTAAAATGAATGGAAATGCAAACTAAACTAACAAAAACGCTAAACTCATACCAATAACCAAAATATTTTAACACTGAGTATTACTGGGAACTGTCTTGAAATCAGAATTAACGGAAATATTAACTCATGGAGAGTTAATGTTAACCACATATTTCTTTTTATCTTTTTTGAACCCTGAAACTTGTCTTCTTTGGATATCGATCAAAGATCTATTCTCTGATCTAAGGAGTTGATTTTCTAAATCCAAATCGATTATATTAGCCTGTAACACTGGAACCAATGAATAATTTTTATCTTTCCAGAAAGAAACCTCCAATTGGGACCGGTTTAAGTTCTTTCCTTTTCCTTTTCTTTAGCAACATTTTCAATTGGTTCCTGTTAATAAATGTGTTTTGGGGAAGATACTTCCTAATTCGTAACCAAATATTTATCATCAACTTGTATAGGAGAACTAGCTTTCGAGGTTTTCCTAGACTTATTTCTGAACATTCTTGGATTTTTTCTTCCTTTCCTCTTATTCATAAAATCAACAAGATTAATGGAATCATCATTTTTTTGGTAACAAGTGGGTCGCATTCAGATGCTTTCGAGGAAACTACGGTTTGCTTGGAAGCTTCGGAAGAATCCTGAGGTGCTTCACTGAAAACACACAATTTCAGGCTAAGGTTAAACTTGAGAGTTTGACTACGAGTAACCCTCGTGGTGTTTGTAGAGGAGAAGAAGCATGAGGGTAAGGCAGAAAAAAATTCTTCTACAAGATCTGGGTTTCCTCCTGAGAAAGATGAAACTGTGAACTTGCTTCATAATTAACTTGAAAGTGATTTCTTTTCACGAATTTCTCCCAAGAATCATCATTCTATTCTAATTGAAATTTGATCAGAATTTTCACTAAACCGTGATGAAAGACATTTCTTTCTGAATTGAGACTCTTTCTCTGATAGAAATGTTCCATTTTAGACATGATTTTAAGTAAAAACACATGCATGTACAACTCATAATCCATGAAGACCATTAAAAATCGAAAGTGATAAATAAAGAAAATGCTATATCTTCCCTCACAGGTGATAAACCCCTTAATAACTATTAACAGAAAATGCCATTTTTCTTTAATTGAGGATATGGTCATACCTTTATAATCGTATTTGCATTCGGGAGAAACCATAATTTCAGACCAAGGAATCTCCTTCACCCTTTTGGTTTTAGACCAACATTCTCCTTTTAATGGAAATTTAGTATCTCTGGCTATAATTTCTCCATCTAGCTGTAACTCTATATCCCCAATTTTGGCGCGTTCACCATTAAAAGTTCGTGCGAAAGCTTGGATGACCTGCGTGTCATGATCATTAAACATGCACAGAAAATTTAACCATCCAACCTTCTCAAAAGTTGGAAAATAATCTTCCTGAGATTCAATAAGATCGACAACAGGTTCTACTCTATAAATCATTCCCATGTTGAGAATAGTTTACCACACTACAGTTCAAAAAACCCTCATTAATAGACCCTCACTTGCAAATTGATGAAAACATAGTTTCAATTCTTGAAGCAAAACCTTATTTAGAGGAAGAAAAAACATAGGTGATAACTCATGAATACATAGCTACAACTTAATTCTATACATGGACGCGAATCAATGCACTTCGGGAAAGGAGTATTGTTCGAATGCAGGTTGAAAGGACCTTGAATTAATGTTCCATTAACTTCATTTCAATTTATGATGATCGGATCAAGCCTAACGTACCACAACAAGATCTTAAACAACTGTTTGTAGATCATGAATATCAAAGTTATGACAAGATAAGTAGGATTTTAATAGATTATGATCAATCATGGTTTAGAGTATTAGTTTTAAAATCGACAATAAAAAAAACAAAACTGTAGCTTGTCAAATATTGTAGCTCTTTGAAATAAGAAGAAATCATAAGGAATATGTGAGATAAAAACATTTGAAAACCAACATTTTAATCAAAACCTTTTTCATCCAAAACATAAAATCTCATTAATGATTGAATGAAACTCAAAGAGGTTAGGAGAATGTCCAAATTTGTCAAAACTGAAAACATTATTTAAGTAGAAATAAAATTTCATTTATCAAAAATGAAAAAAGAAGGGTCCCAACTCTTTATTTATAATACAAAATTTGGGGGGTTGTTGTCTTCTACAACAAATGACAATACACTGTTGAAACCAACTATCTCTGTATATAAGACAAAGAAAAATATACCAGATGACAAGAAATAAGAGAATTATTAACTACAGATAAATTATATTTATGACTAGTTTGTAAAAGATAAGAAAATAAAACAATACTAGTAGTCTTTAACTCTATCTCATTGGAGGAAATAAGGAGCATTTATTAATCTTATGTCTGGGAAAGGAAGCTTCTGATTTGACTAATAAGTAAAGCCTCATCACTATGTTAGAATTGAAAAGTTTAACTCACTGTACCTGATATTGCTTCGCTGCCAACGTGCCTATTCAGTACCTCGACGAAGTTACCTTAATATAATATAAGCCTTTATCCACTGCTAGTAGGCATGTTTAGTACCCTTATAGGTTAACATATATTTTTCACATCCTCATTTTTTATTATTTAAAATTTCGACTTTTGTATTTAATTTATGACTTATTGATTGCATTTGAGCAATGCTGAGAATAGAGGAGGGGTGATATAGAGAATTATTTATTTATTTATGAATCATGAAATGATAACTAAATTGTTCGTCTTATGATATGTTATTTCCCAATCAATTACTTTATTTTAAGGGACATAATACTACTCCAAAGAAACTTTGTTGAAGAGTATTTTCCTTGTTTTTTAATTGTTTATAAAGATAAACTAGTCATAAAATTTATCCTTTGATTTTTCTTAAAGAACTTTTCTTATTTCAAACAATCTAAATTATCTTCTCTCTGTACCAAAAATAATTTAAAATACCATTGATTAACAGATGTATCCAATTGTTATATCAGATTAATAACCAAAAAACAAAATGAAAGAAAGAAAATGGAAAGATTCAAAAATATTTATAATTTTTTTTTACAACTATTTTACAAGGATTGAAGTATCTTTTTAGAGGATTAACCCATTTACAGACAAAGACTCCTCTATGCCTTCAAGAGTTTTCAAAATAAAAGTAGATGGACCAATTTTTTGAGCAACCTGAAAATGACGTAACCACAACTTTTGGAACTTCAAATGTTACCTTTTTCTTCATGGCCTTTGTCCCATTTCAAAACTAGGTCACCAACTTCAAAATATTTGTTACCTGAAACTCTCTTATTAAATCACTTTTTAATGATCATCTGATGGTTAGTGAAAGTATTCTTATCTTTATCCCTCACTTCCTCTAGTTTGAGAATATCATTCGTACGATATTGAATACTAGAGCAAGGTTGCTCATCAATAGATTATACTAAATCTAAGGATGGCATGGAAATATTTGGTGGAAGAATAACCTCTTTCCCATAAACTAAAAAGTAAGGGGAAGTACCCAGTGATGCCTTATAAGTAATTCGATCTGCCCACAATGCATAGATCAAAGAGTTGTGCCAATTTTTGTGGTTATCACTGATGGTTTTCTTAATAATTTTTAAAATATTTTTATTTGTTGATTCAGCTAAACTGTTACCGTGAGGATAATAATTAGATGAATGTTTTATTTAATGCCCTTCTGAATTGAAAAATCTGTAAGTGATAGAGTAGAAAAATAAGATGCATTATCAAAAACTGATGTGCTCGAGAGACCAAATCTTGTAATAATAAACTGATCTAAAAATGATATTACCTGATCAGTTGTAACTAATTTTAAAGGAATGGCTTCCACCCACTTTGTAAAATAATCGGTGGCTGTATGAATATACCTATGTTACTCAGAGGAATTAGTAGAAATTTCACCAATAATACAGAGTCCCCATTGTTCAAATGGGTGTTCAACAATGACTGGTTGTAGAGGAAATGATGATTTATTTTCTCGTCCAACTGAAGTTTGACAACTTTTACAATTTAGAACATATGCGTGAGAATATTTAAATAACGTTGGCCAATAATAACCTACACATAAAATTTTGTGTGGAGTTGTATCACCTCCAAAATGACCACCTGCAGGTCCGTCATGTAAATCAAATAAAACTTTATCAACTTCTTGTTTTTCTAAACATCTAAGTAATATTGAATCATAATTCTTTCTAAAAAGAACGTTATTAATAAGCTGACATTGTAAGAATTTTATTATTAAAGCATATTTCTTTTTGAAGTACAAATGAGAAGGTGCAATTCCATGATTAAGATAATAAACTGAATATGAATACTTTGAACCAGGAATATATAGAGTAACACATACATGTTGTATATCTTCAATCATCTTTACCTTATCCACATTTTCAGATGTAGTATCAATGGTTTCAGTTAATAACTTGCATAAACCTTGACCTCAAATGATCTTTGTAGGTTTTATCTCTAAATCATATTCTTGTAACATTGTTACCCAATTTGATCTCTTATCCCCCAAGTCTTTATGAATGAGAAAACTTATGACTGAAGGATGTGGAACTATTACCTTGGTATGAGATTTGATAAGGAAAGGTTTGAAATGTTTAATGGATTTGAAAACTGCATAAGATTTCTTTTCAACATTAGTATAATTTAATTCTGGTCCCTGCAATGTTGAGCTTCGAAAGTAATATGTACTTCTATGTTTTGATTCTTTTTTTGTGATAACATAGATGCGTAAGATTTTTCAGACGCAAAAGTAAAGAACGGATTCCTTATCATAGTTGGGAGAGAGTAAAGAAGGTGGTTGGATGATGTCTTGCTTTATAGAATTGAAATCATCTTTTTCAATTGTATTCCATTTGAATAATGTGTCTTTTCTTATGATACATTGGAAGGGTAAGATTTTTTCTGGGAAATCTGGGATAAAACGCTTCAAAAAATTGATTTGTCCAAGGAAAGATTGCATAGATTTTTTACTATGAGGCAAAGGAATTTCAAAAATACTTTTAACTCTAGAAGGATCAATTGAAATTCCTTCTTTGGAAACTATAAATCCCAAAAGTTTACCTTCTTGAAGAGCAAAAACTGATTTCTTAGGATTTAAAGAAATTCCATACTTTTGACATTGTTCGAAAACTTGTTTAAGATGAGAGATATGATCTAAATGAATTTTAGAATAAATTGTAATATCGTCTAGATAAACAACAACAAATTTATTGATTAAACCACGAAAAACAATATCCATAGCTCATTGGAAAGTTGCGTCTGCATTAATTAAACCAAAATACATTTTTTGATAGGCATAAGTTCCCCATTTAGTTCTGAAAGTAGTTTTGAGTCTATCATTAGGGTGAACTAATACTTGATTATAGCTAGAAAACCCTTCTAAAAATGATATCATTTCAGATCCTGATACTGATTGAATAATTTGCTCCATAGGAGGTAATGGAAAATTATATTTTTCGGAAGCTCTATTTAAGTTTATGAAATCTATGCATATTCGGATGTCTCCATTATTTTTCCTTACGAGCACAAAATTTGATACCCACTTGGAATGACTTACTCGAAAAATGATCTTTTCTTTAAGCAATTTGTTAAGTTCATTTTTAATCTGGGTTTCAAGGTTAGGATGGATTTTCCTTAACTTTTGTTGAAATGTTTTTTCCTTTGAAAGAATAGGAATGGTGTGTTGAATTACAGCTGTATCAAAGTTTTCAGGTCATCATATGACCATGCAAAAACATCCTTGTACTGCTTAAGAAGATTTATGAAAGTTGTTCTTTCAAAAGGAGAACAACCTAATCCAAGATTGACATTTTGAGAAATTTGATCTGTTCCTAGATTAATAAGTTCTATATTCATAGTAGAACTGCGTGTTTTATAATTTGTAGGTTTTTTGAATCTGTCCTTCAAATCATAAAGATCTTTTAACTTTACAACATATTTAGGAACAATATTTTCATATTTAATTTTATCCTCCGGAGAAGATTTGTTCAACTCAAGATCATGTGATTATTCATCAATGATATCATTTTCATATGTTCTTTCCGAAGAAAGAAAATTAATTATATCAACATCGTCATTAAAGAATCGCCAATTTGTTATGTTATCGAGAACATAAGGTCGAAAAATTAACTCAACATAAAACCTATTTGGAGAACAATCTTCAGGGGGAATAAGTCTAGAAGCCACATTTGCCAATAGATCTACACTAGCATTTTGCATTCTAGATATAGAAACAATATTAAATGCAGAAAATTTGCTACTGAGACCTTGAACTAATTTCTGATAATGTTTCAAATGACTATAAATACAATGAATTTGATTTTTTACCCATTTAACAATGATTTTTGAATCACCGAAGACCAAGATGCCATGCACATTCATACTGATTTCTTTATTTAGACCTTGAATTAATGCCTCATACTCTGCGGTATTATTAATACACTGGAATTCCAATCTGCATGTTAACATAGTTTTTACGCCATCAGGACTGATTAAAATGCAACCTGCACCAACACCAACACCAACACCATCATTAGATTTAGATCCATCAAAATAAAGTTTCCAAAATGGATAATTTATAGAATTATCTACAAAATTAATACAATGAGAAAAATCTGTTTGAGAGAAATTTTCAATTTATGAACTTTGATTCGTAGGTTTGAAAGGTGAAGCCAACACATTAAAATTTCCAAAATAAGAATCAATAGAATAATTACCAACAATGCTATTAGCAAAAATTACAGGTTAATTTTCTCCATCTAAATCTGTCACATTATGTTTCATATTTTTTCTCTGTTGACACGGATCTGATTAGGTTTCCCATTATATAGAAGCCAAAGATGAGACCAATCGGTTAAGAAATATTCATGAAGTTTTTCAGACCAATCTCAACTTAAAACTAATCCATAAGCATCTGGAATATCAACGACAATAATATCTATTATTTGAAAAACTTTAGAATTAGATGATAGATTCTGATTAATACATCCTTCAATTCTCCTAGAAATTTTATCCTTGTTCTATCTAATTGAACAATTTGAATAATTGATTTATGTGGTTTTGCATTAATATGAAGACAAACATAATAAGGCATTATATTCGAAGATGCACATGAATAAGCCAAAGAATTATGCACATTTTTATTAAAAATTTCGAAAGTGAGAAGAAATGGAGGAGTATGTGACCTTGATCTATCACCTATAAGAATTGAACCAATTTCTACTTCAGAAGATCAAGTTTGAGCTTTTGAAACTTTTTCTTTATTTCCTACTGTAGTAGATGATTAAATTGTTTTCTCAGAGACTCCTAAAGCCTTTAATAAACTATTCTTTTGAGATTTTAGTTTGCTTAATTTGTAAAGGGAAATATTTGCTCTGGTATTTTTCATGTCTTCTATAATATCATAATTATTTTTTTCAGGAATAACCAAGATTTTTGATATTGACTTGTTTTCTACAGGTTGTGTATTTGATGGTGTATCAACTTTAGAATTTGAAGATGTACTTTTACTTCGGGTCTGAGCAGTGAGAGATTCTTTTGTATCATTTTCATTAAAAATTCCATTAATATCCCAAAATGCATTAATATCTTTAACTTCTTCACTGTGCTCTCCTTCTTCCTCATCAACATTAACTCCTTCTGAAGTTTGTCCACCAGGTGGAATATATGGATTCCTTTTGAAAAATGGCATGAAAGGTTTATTCAAAACTTTAACTAGTTTTCCTTTAACATCAACTATCTCATTTGCTAATGTTTTCATGACTTTCTGTAAATCTTCCATATCAAAAACTTTTTTATCTTTCCTTTCATCTTTGACAATTGTTTTATTGGTTGTTATAGAATATCTTGAATCTTCACTTGGAGATTTACTTGCAATACTAGATATTTATTTTTCTACATCTAAATCTTCCTACATTGCTTTAGTCAAAGTATTTTTACTTTCTCTTTTAACAGACATAGCAATTGAAACTGGTAAAACAGACGAATAAAAATCAATCTGAATGTCTAAACCAGGATTGGATGTTTCAGGCATTTTATTGAGAAGTTTAAGAAATCTTTGATTGGAATTTTTGATTATTTCTTTGGGACCCATTCTAATTTTGGATAATTACACTAATTAAATAGATGAATATTTATCATCCCCAAGTTTCTTAATGAACAAATCCTCGAAAGTATCCCAATTAGTAATGGAATTGGCTTGTAGAGAAAAATACCAAGTAGAAGCTTCTCCTTTGAAAGTGTATGGGAAAAGTCTACATAAAACATCTTCATGGTCAACGCTTCTCAGGTTAACAACTAACATAAATTTGTTGATATGATCATCATGAGTTTCTCTTGATTCAGGATTAAATTTTGGTAACCATTTATCTAGATTTTTAGGTAAATCATATGATTTCTAGGAACATTGACTGCTCCGAGAGTTCTCCAAGGAGTTCTTGGTACTCCAACCATAGTATTTGGTTGACGAGGAGGTGATGGAGGGGGAGATGGAATAGGAGATGTATGTAGAGGAGGAGTTGAGGGATGATTATTATCAACAATTTTAATTATGGTTTTTCTAATTTGGACGGGAACTTGAAAATGAATAGGTTCAATACCTAACTTCTGTCTCTATGCTATTGTAAGAACACCTAATTCTTGAATGACATAATATATAAAATCTGAATATCTTTGAGAACTTTCTCCTTGATTTCTAATCTCTTCTATTCATTGCTTTATTTGTTGAAACTCCAGAGAACTAAGAAAATTGGAAGAAATATCACTTACAGTTCTACGAATTGGGGATTCAGATTGTGTAGTAATAAAAGATACTATGGGTGAAGTTGATCTACTTGAATGGTCTTTGGTTTTGTTGACTATTTTGGCCATTCATTATCAGATGGCCCTCCTTCTAGCGCCAAAATGTTGATGGGAAAATATGACCATATTCAACATGGAGAAAATCGCCTGGTCAAGATCCCAATTAAATCTTTATCCTTTGTAAGTGGCGATTCCGACTGGTTTAGGTCCAGTTACCTAAAACTATTGTTTTTTAAGGTTGGTTGTCATTGATGTCAACCCTTGAAGAAAGACCTGTAGAACAAAGGTTTGGTTAATGGACTCAATAATGTTTGATGTAAATATGACTCATTATTGTTTTTTCATGGTTGATAAGAAGTAAATATGGAT
This sequence comes from Picea sitchensis, assembly GCA_010110895.2. Taxonomy (NCBI): domain Eukaryota; kingdom Viridiplantae; phylum Streptophyta; class Pinopsida; order Pinales; family Pinaceae; genus Picea; species Picea sitchensis. The sequence continues at coordinate 116,063 of SNQJ01S0022272.1, forward strand.
GAACTCCAAAGTGGTCCCCTTATGGTGAAAGCCCTCACGGGAAGATGCTTTCTGGAGTAAGAGAACCCATGATTAATTGTGGAATAATGAGATGAAGGAAAGTGAATTTGTCAGGGAAAATATCCTAGATGGATAGTTCTTGTCATGTCATTTCTGGTGGTATGTGGAACGTCACATAATTCCTCACGGTTAGAGAGTTATGGCCATGAGAGGAACGGTCACACACCCTCACCTGCTAGAGAGTTATGGCCATGAGAAGTTGAGACCTGTGTTTGGGTAATGACCCAAGTTTGTTTGATGGGTAACGTATGAGTTATGATATACTTTAGATAATAATATTCATGGATAGTACATGTCATGCCATTTCCTGGTGGTGGGAACACTCACAATCTCCCCACGGCTTGAGATTTATATCTTTACTGGGTTGAGGACCCCTATATGTCATCTGGCCCCAAAAGGTCAAAGTAATCAAATGGCTTTGGGCGAGGATTTGGGTACAAATAATAAAGTGAAGTGATGAGTGTATTATAATTCAAATTGAATACAAAAAATAAATTATTTCAATAATAATTTCAATGGAGAAATTGCTAACCTAACCCTAAAAATAAGAATGTGGGGCCAAGTAACCTAGAAGATGTTTTTAAGAAGCCACTTGAGAGTATAAATAAGAGGCAAAAGATTCCTCTCATTTGAAACACACTTGAGAAATATTGAATATATGGGTGTATGAGTATACAAACGATATATGCTCTAAAATTCGAGAAAGAAGAAAAGAAGGTCGAAATGCAAGGGAAGGATAAATTTTGATGGTGCTTTAAGGTATGTTATTTTCGTGTCATCTCACCATTTTTCTATAAATTTTTTTCTATAATGATTCAACCTGTGAAATTGCTATGCAAGTGGAAAAACATATCCAAGTATATTTGGTTAAAAATTAAGCTCGTGGTTGGTCGCTAGGCTTTTGGAAGTTACATCAGCCATGGAAAAATAGGGTTTCATGTAATTCTAAACTAGTCAAAATCGTGTGTGTTTCAAAACGCTGTCATAACTTCTTCATAATAGATCCAAATTCAGTGAGACAAAATGTGCTGGTTATGGTAAAGTCTGTAGTGACTGTAATATTTTTATATTTTAATAAATATTTAGTGTGGGGCACTCTCTACAAAGCTCTTCATAGAATAAGCCTTAATTCAAGAAGGTATGCCATTTTGCTATAACTCCTTTTCTCGAGAGGTTTCAAGTAGTTCCACTTGGAGAATTGCATGTAAACACAATCGGTTAGAACATTGTTTACCGCTTCTATATTTATACATTATAGGTTCAAATTTATTACTTCAAGTTAGGGTTGTGGCATGTGAGACCAAAGAAAAAGTTTGATGAAAAATGATAGCCTCTTTGTTTTAAAGTTAAGGAAGGTTTAAAAGAATGTGATCATATATACACCAAGTCCCATTACGCATCTACAAAGCATATTTTGGATGATAAAATTGATGAGGGATTTTGGTTGCGGCACATAATAAGCTGAGTACATGGTCAGACAAGTAGTCGACTTGAGTCAATACACATACATGAAGTGTATAGTTGATGATGCCGGTACATATTGATGATTAATAGTTGATGAGTAGTTGACACATGATTGGAACATACCTTGGTACATGGTTGGATGCACTCTGTTTATGGTACGTTGATTACAGGTTGCGCATGGTTGATGCACTTGTTTACAGGCCAAAGCGCATGGTTGATGCATGGTCTGTAATTATTGGTATGTGTTTACAATGGTATATCTCACGCTGATAGTGTGACAATGGTTCCATCATTCTACTTCTACTTCAAGGTGGCAGGACGGGGCAAGGACAGGTGGTTGTAGCCACCTTCTGGTTGTAGCCGGAGAACATTGGGGGTTGTAGCCTCCTTCTAATTGTAGCTAGAGATTTGGGGAGTTGGAGCTTCCCTCAGGTTGTAGCCTGCGAAACTAGGGGGTTGGAGCCTCCTTCTAGTTGCAGCTGGAAAACAAAGAAAGTTGGTGCTTCCAATGAATGTAATTCTTCAATACATATAAGAAAAAACATTCCGTGGTTTTCTCCCGATTTGGGTTTCCACATAAAACACCGATGTACTGTGTATGTGTGTGATTGTTTATTTATTACTGCTCATTATTGGATAATAATTCTACATTGATATGACATTTGAAGAAAACAGATTATAATTACGTTATTACTGATTCACCCCCCCTCTCAGTAATCGAACAACTATCTAATCTATTAAATTCAAAATATATACACCTTTTAATCAATTGAAGATTTTTTTACCCTTTATTGAATAACAAGGTAACGTATCAATATATACAGATCTTAAACTATATACAACAGAGAAATTAATTCTAATTGCCATAAAAGTTACCTCCATGAAAGATGATTTGTTTTCTTTTGAAAAGTATGTATAATGAAAATAAAAGAGATTAACGAAAGAAAAGTAAAATAAAAAAAGAAAAATCTAAACATTGGACCCAAATAGAAATAATATATGAATCTAAGTAAACTAAACAACGTTATAAAGATACATATCTTCAAAACAAATATTTAATTAAATCAATTGAAAATGAATTTCTAAACTTGATTAAATAATTAACACATACTTATAATCCCAACAGTAATTCATATACATATTAATCACTGAAATAATGTGTCAAATAAAAAATGAAATTGATTTAATTTCATTAACAATAATCAAGTAAATCAACCTGTAATATCATCAACACATAATCCAGATAAAACTTTGATTTCAAAAACAAACAACTCGAATACCAGTAATAGTACCAAACATCGATTGCTTGTATTAATATTTAAAGTCATAAAGAGATTCAGAATAATGTATCAAAACCAAAACTTGTACAACATCGTATAAGCTCAAGAACAACTAAACACTGCCCCCATTATTGTCTTTCCTTCACTGTTTTATATTGAAGGAATTCAAAAACAAAAATTAACTTCCATAACCATAAATAATTATCCATTTAGAATGGGAACATAACACAATTGTTTGATTCCCCAAACTAAATTAACTAAGTATAAAAATAAAAACTACTAACTGTTCAATGTCTGGAAACTAATTTTCTTATTTCTCGCATTTTCCAGGACATTCTTTTTACACATGTAAAAACAAAAAAAAAGAAAAACATAAATTAATAAAATATTAAAAACAAAAATTAGAGTTGCTATAGAATTTGAAATTCTGTAGCTACTCTTTTATTAACTAAAATTAATGGAAATGCAAACTAAACTAACAAAAATGCTAAACTCATACCAATAACCAAAATATTTTAACATTGAGTATTGTTGGGAATTGTCTTGAAATCAAAATTAATGAACATATTAACTCCTGGAGAGTTAATGTCAACCACATATTTCTTTTTATCTTCTTTGAACCCTGAAACTTGTCTTCTTTGGCTATCGATCAAAGTTCTATTCTCTGATCTAAGGAGTTGATTTTCTAATTCCAAATAAATTATATTAGCATGTAACATTGGAACCACTGAATAATATTTATCTTTCCAGAAAGAAACCTCCAGATTGGGACCGGTTTCAATTCTTTCCTTTTCCTTTTCTTTAGCAAGATTTTCAATTGGTTCCCATGAAGAAATGTGTTGTGGGGAAGATAATTCATGATTCCTAACCAAATCTTCATCATCAACTTGTATAGGAGAACTAGCTTTCGAGGTTTTCCTAGACTTATTTCTGAACATTCTTGAAATTTTTCTTCCTTGCCTTTTGTTCATAAAATAAACAAGATTAATGGAATCATCATTTTTTGTGGTAACATGTGGGTTGCATTCATATTCAAGTGAGGAAACTACGATTTGCTTGGAAGATTCAGAAGAAGCACGAGGTGCTTCACTGAAAACACACGATTTCGGGCTAAGGTTAAACTTGACAGTTTGACTGCGAGTAACCCTCGTCGTGTTTTGTAGAGGAGAAGAAGCATGAATGTAAGGAAGAACACAATCTTCTACAGGATCTGGGGTTTCCTCCTGAGAAAGATGAAACTATGAACCTGCTTTAGAATTAACCTGAAAGTGATTTCTTTTCACGAATTTTCCCCAAGAATGACCATTCTGTTCTAACTGAAATTTGATTAGAATTTTCACTAAACCATGATGAAAGACACTTCTTTCTGAACTAAGACTTTTTCTCTGATAGAAATGTGCCATTTTAGACAAAATTTTAAGAAAGAACATATGCATGTTCAACTCATAATCCATGACGAACATTAGAATTTGAAAGTGATAAATAAATAAAAAGGTTATATCTACCCTCACAGGTGGTAAACCCCTTAATAACTATTAACAAAAAATGCCATTTTTCTTTAATTGAGGATATGGGCATACCTTTATAATCGTATTTTCATTTGGGAGAAACTAGAATATCAGACCGAGGAATCTCCTTCACCCTTTTGGTTTTATACCAACATTCTCCTTTTAATGGAAATTTAGTAGCTCTGGCTATAATTTCTTCATCTAACTGTAACTCTATATCCCCAATTTTGGCGAGCTCACCATTAAAAGTTCGTGTGAAAGCTTTGGTGACCTTCACGTCATGACCATTTAACATGCACGGAAAATTTAACCATCCAACCTTCTCAAAAGTTGGAAAATAATCTTCCTGAGCTTCAATAAGCTCGACAAAGGGTTCTACTCTGGAAATCATTCCCATCTTGACAACAATTTACCACACTATAGTTCAGAAAACCCTCATTAACATACCCTTGCTTGCAAATGAATGAAAATAGATTTTCAATTCTTGAAGCAAAACCTTATTTCAAGGAAGATAGAGCATAGGTGATAACTCATGAATATGGAGCTACAACTGAATGCTATACGTGGACGCAAATCAATGCAGTTCGGGAAAGGAGTACTATTCGTATGCAAGTTGAAAGGACCTTGAATTAATGTTCTATTAACTTCATTTCAATTTATGATGATCAGATCAAGCCTAACATACCACAACAAGATATTAAACAACTGTTTGTAGATCGTGAATATCAAAGTTATGACAAACTAAGTAGGATTTTAATAGATTATGATCAATCATGGTTTAGAGAATTAGTTTTAAAATCGACAATAAATAAATAAAACTGTAGCTTGTCAAATATTGTAGCTCTTTGAAATAAAAAGAAATCATAAGGAATTTGTGAGATAAAAACATTTGAAAACCAAAATTTTAATCAAAACCTTTATCATCCAAAAAAAAAAATCTCATTAATGATTGAATGAAATTCAAAGAGGCTAGGAGAATGTCCAAATTTGTCAAAATTGAAAACATTATTTAAGTAAAAATAAAAATTCATTTTTCAAAATTGAAAAAAGAAGGGTACCAAATCTTTATTTATAATACATAATTTGGGGGGTTGTTGTTTTCTACAACAATACCATAGTGGTATTTCCTTAGCTCAAATTTCCTTCCCATGAGGTAATGTATCCACATTTTTAATGCATGAATAATGGATGCTAATTCCAAGTCACGTGTATCATAATTCATCTCATGCTCTTTTAATTTTCTAGGCTCGTAGCATACCACATGATCATTTTGTGTGAGGACTCCACCAAGCCCTTCCTTGCATGCATCAATGCACACAACACAATCTTCATCTGGATCTACAATATTCAATATTGGCGCACTTGTCAATACATCTTTCAACTGCTGAAAGATCTATTCACACTTGGAAGTCCATTCAAATTTCACTCCCTTTTGCAATGAAGTGATTGGGCTTGCAATATTTGAGAACCCCTTTATGAATCTTCGGTAATACCATACAAGACCCATGAATGATCTGACCTCTGTGACATTTCTTGGCAATGGACATCCTCTAATGGAATTTATCTTCTCGGGATCAACTGTTATCCCATCTGCTGAAATAATATGCCCCAAGTAGTGAATCTTATTTTGATAAAATATGCACTTACTTAGTTTGACATACAATTTATGCTCTATTAAAACTTGCAACACCATTCTTAAATGTTGCTCATGTTCCTCTTCATTCTTTGAGTAGATGAGTTTATCATCTAGGAACACAATTATAAACTTGTCTAGGTATCCCCTTAACACTCCATTCATTAGGCACATGAAAACAACTGGGGCATTTGATAGCCGAAATGGCACTACCATGAATTCATAATGCCCATATCTTTTTCATAATGTTATCTTTCTAATATCTTCTTCCTTTATCCTCACTTGATGATAACCTTATGTCAATTAAATATTGGAAAATATTCTTGCACCTTTCAGCTGATCAAATAACTCATCCATTCTTGGCAAGGGATATTTGTTTTTTATGGTAACCTTATTCAATTGTTTGAAATCAATAGACAACCTTAAGGTTCCATCTTTATTTTTCACAAAAATAATTGGGGCATCCCAAGGTGACACACTTGGGCATATATATCCCTTCCTTAACAATTATTAAACCTGCATATAAAATTCCTTCAATTCTGGTGTGCCCATTCTATATGGAGTCTTGGACACTGGGGAAACTTCTGACACTAAATCGATAGAGAAATCAATGTCTCTCTTTCATGTCAATCCTAGGATTTCCCCAAAAACATCTTCAAAATCCCTCAAGACTAGATGGTCTTCAATGGTTGCCACTTTATCTGTGGATACCTCTTCCATATGGGCTGTAAAAATATGACATTCCTTCCTGAAGCTCTTTTTCAACTGCATCGCTGAAATTTCTCTAACATCCACAACTCTTGGAATGCCTTGAACCTTTCCTTGCTTCCCTTCTTCATCAAGACATGTGTTTTTCTTGTTGTAACAGTCTAGGACAACATGGTGTTTTTCGAACCAATCCATGCCGATTAGACAATCATATGAACTCAATGGTATGATGTTCACATCTACCTTTATGATGAGTCCATTCATGTCTATTGGAAAATTCTTAACTAACTCATTGATTTTCCTCTTAGCCACTGTGGCTAACTGAACTAACCAATATTTCTTATGCTTACTCCTTTGCAAGTGAAATATTTCAACAATTTTAGAGTTTATGTAACTATCACTAGCTCCAGAATCAATTAAAATTGCTATGGGCCGATCATCAATCTTACCTTCCACTTCAATCATGGGGGATTTATATTTTTCTTGCTTGTTGTCCAAGGCTACATAAATATTTGGCATGTTTACTCACATGCATTCAACTATTTTAGCCTCCTGAATGTTGTAGAAAGTTCTCATTCTTTCTCCTTTATGAGGGTAGTCCCTGTATAAGTGACTTGTCTCACATCCCCAACATTGTACAAGTTTCTTCCTTGGACTTTTCCCAAATAAATATACCATCTTAGGTTCATTTTGGGTTGACTATCCTTTCTAATTTGATTGGCATTTGTTCTTGAAAAAGGGAGGCTTAAAACCCTTCTGGATTTGATCCTTTTTACCCTTCATCTTGTCATTCCAAGCTTTTTGGAAAATTGGCCTTCTTCTGCTCTACTCATAAATATGCTTTTCTCTCCTTATTTCTTCCTCCAAAGTATTGGGGTTATCATATTGTATCTTGTCACTGTATAAGGAGGGTATCCCACTTAGAAACCTTTGTATTTTGACCTTTTCATCCTTTATGAAGTCCACATACTTCAACAATCCAAAGAACCTCTTCTCACATTCATCCATTGTCATGCTTCCCAACTTGAGTTCAAAGAAATATTTCATGTTTCTTTCATAGTAATGCTCACACAAATATTTATCTTGGAAATATCATTTGAACTGGCTCCATGATACCTTATTCTGATCAAGGTGCTTGGCTTGCTTAAGATGATCCTACAACATGGATGCCTTTCCTTGCAAGGGGTAGGTTGCAATTCTAGCCTCTACCCTTGAGGGGTAATCATGCAATTAGAAATATTTCTTCATTTCCAACAGGAAATCCTCCACCTCTTCTCCTTTCCTGTTCTTACCATTGAAATTTGGTGGCTTTATTTCCGGAGTTAACCTTGCAATATGTCTACCTCATGCCTTCTTCTATTCTACCTCTTGAAAGGAGACACACTTGGGCTACTCCTTGGCCTTGAACTTGCACATGTTCTTCTACTGGGTTTCCTTGGAGAATGATGGTGTCTTGTCTTGCTTCTTGATTGTCTATCATTCCCATGATCATCCCTTCCTCTTTGGGATCTGGATGTTGTCACTTGTTTAGCACTAGCTACTTGCTTGGTGCTAGAGTCTTTGTTAACTTGCCTATGCAACATATTCATACTCTGAAGTGTCTCTTCTTGAGACTTCATAATCCTTTCATTATATTCTCTATACTTCCATACTTCTCTATGCAGGCTTCAAGTTCCTACCCACCTCTTCTTCCATTAGACCATACCTCAACATTTCCCATACTGACATGCAGACCTTTGATATCCTCCTCATGGCTGTAAAATCCTCGAGCATCTTCCATCACTCCAGTACTCATATAATAAAATGATGGTTTACTCATTGCTAGAAGGCCTATAGGAGGTAACATGGTTGCAAAACCTAAGATATCCCATAAAATCCATTGGAATGTGCACATTTTATATTTTTTTGTCACTTTTTAGATTACACACATGCTTTCAGTAGTGTAGCAATCGTATGTACGTGGGATTTCATGTATTCATCTAGTGTATGTACGCGCTCTGCATATGCAATAGGGCACACATGCCATACAAAAAGTTATTTTTTGAGAAGAACTCCATCAAAATGGGTTGGTAGATGTGTGAATGAGTAGGTCAACATCAAGGATGCATAGAAGTGGCATTTTGAGTTATAACAGATGCCCCCTAATGTGTGAGGTCAAAAAAGAAACTGATGGCCGAAATAAATTACAACATCTTTAATAAAGTGGGAAAGCACTAGAGTCAAGTAAATCCAAGCGAGTATCCATGATTCCATCATCTGCAATAAGATAATAATAATCACCGAGGCAGACATTCCCATGCTCAGGATAAACTAAGCATGGATGCCAATCAAGTACACTATAGATCCATGTCATATATATAGTAATCATGGCTACATGACATGTGAATGCCAATATAAAGTGTAGTTGCGAACAATACACGACGGATCTACATCTCAAAATCATCAAAAGATATACAATGTCATACGAATATTTAAGAGGCACGAATGCCCATGGCTAGAGATGATAGCTTCATAACTCGAGCAACAACTTTAAGATATTCAAAACTCAGGTAGGAGTATAATAGGAGCATAAGAGTCACTACTATGAGGTATTCGATGTGCCATCATGGAAATACTGGAGGACCTCGATCATCAGGCATCGAACTTTATTGATTCTAAATGTGAACTTGATAGGACTCTCAGGATGACTGACTCATGAAGGTAAAGAGACATATCACAGAATGGATGGATTAGGTTGCAAGACTTCCCCTTGGACAAGAGCACGATATATGAAAAGACTTAGACAACATGTTATTGACATAAGTCTATGGCACATGAGGCACCACAAACTCTCCATGTGTTTGGAAGAGTAACCAAATGGAGGAGGACACAATTCTATGTAATGAGAACAACTTCCTAAGGCCATACTAGATCCCAATTCTTGCAGAACAAACATAAGGATGTGATCTGACCAAGGGTGACTAGATTGCTTCCGACAAAATAGAATGTTTCCTCATTCTCTCTTTTTGGAATATTTGATTTTTTTGCCTTTTTCACGTATTTAACGAGCTTGAAGAATAATAAAAGAATGCTATGTTACAAAGGAGGAACAAATGTCGTGGGAAAGAAAACTAGTTCCAAGAACATGCAACATACTGATGCCTAGTGCAAGGAGACATGTGCAGGATAAGGACACTCGAAAAAATTCCTCCATGGGTCAAGGTGTCAGATTGCAAGGGAAAAAATGTTACAAGGCTTGCACCTAAGGAATGCTCTAAAGGTTCAGTAGTAGCAACATGAAGCTGAAATTAGGCCAAAGATGCAAGGATGAGACATGTGATGCTATTACATAATGACACAACGAGACTCCTTCCATGTAAAGTTTTACGAGCCCAAAGAAGGTAAGCTCAGTGGTTTTTCCCTTTTAGAGAGTGAAAAACACTAAAATAAGACTCTAAAGTGATATTTTATGTAAGTTTAGTCTCCAGGGCCTGAAAAAGAATAAAATCATACCAAGGAGAACTCTTCTAGTGACTAGGGATAGAGTATTCCTTTTTCGTACTTAGTCCAGTCGGTCCGGAAAAGGGTTAAACTTATATCGAAAGGACATCTCTTCATAATAATTTTAACGAGTGTGACAGAGACAAAATCACTCGACTATCTTTTCAATTTTAAGGAGTTTGAAAAGAGATTAACTATGGACTCACTTCCTTTTTTGTAATTTAGTCCCCTGAGCCCGAAAAAGTATAAAACATAACTTAAGAGAACTCTCCCGGTGAGAGATGTCTCTCGAGGCGTACCTTTTTCCTGGGTAATCTATTGGCTGGAAAAGGGTTAAAATTATGCCAAATAGATATTCCTTCTAAGAAAATTAATGAGTGTGAAAGGAACAAGGTCACTCGATGATCTTTTCTTGTTTAGGGAGTCTGAAAAGGGCTTAAAGAAGACTCCAGGGGTTTCCTTTTTTGTAAATAATCTCCAAGGCCCCAAAAAGGGATAAACCAAAACCAAGGAGAATGGCCCCTTTTCACAAATTTAGTCCCTAGGCCCAAAAAAAGGGTTAAAATTACACTTGTGAATACTCTCCTAGTGGAATGTATCTCTTAGGGCGTACCTTTTTCATAAAAATAGCCATCCAAACCGAAAAAGGGGTAAACTATCACTAGACAGTTGTGCCTTCAAATTTCACTTTGACGAGTGTGAAGAGTAACAAGATCGCTCGACAATATTTTCAATTTTAGGGAGTTTGAAAAGAGTGTAAAGGAGACTCCAAGGGGGCTCCTTTTCATATGTAATCTAGGTGAGGCCGAAAAGGATAAATAATCTCTTGCTAAATTTCACTTTCATAGTTTAAATGAGCTTGAAAGAAGACAAACCATGCTCTTGGGGAGTCCCTCGGGTAGAGGCCAAAAAAACGATGAAGAAGAAGGATGAGGCTTCAACACAAATTCATGGTGGGACTAAAAGGACTCTCGTTCCTATGAATTACTTCGACATGGGAATCAAATGGAAAACAAGGCTCTAACTAGTATTCCCATGGAAGGAAGGCTCTACCACATAAACTATGACACACTTATCAACAAGGAAGGTTAGTGTCTCAATTTAGTGTGGTTGATCCTAAGGCCAAATGAACCAAGAAACAGATAATGCAAACATGCAAGTAGGGAAAAATATAACCTATATGCCAGTTTCGAGGTCAACACCTGTCAGAACGGATCGATATGATGAACAAATGTCAAAGAAAAAACATCTCCAAAGTTAATAAATCCATTATAGATAGAAACTTCTTAAAATAAGAGGTCTTATTGAATACAAAAGTTGAAAACAACAAACTTGGACTGTATAAAATGGTACAAGGCACCGCACAACCTTACGAATCATGGATAGTACTGGTTCAAGTAGAGCTCACTCCTAGGCTCTGACCAAGAGTCTCTTCGGTAGTCAACCCGAAAAGTCTCCCAAAAGGGAAGAAAACACAAACCACAATGTAAGTCTTCCCATGGTATATAGTCCATAGTCATGGCTTCAAGGATAGCCTCATCCAAAGGCAACTCAATGTACAAGAAGTAACACGAGTGAGGAGGATATGTGGTCCTAAAAGGTGAAGCAAACCGACCATATTCCATATGACGATGGAGGTTCTCGTTAGGGTTGGTAGAGTCTATCAGTGAAGAACCACAAGCACAAAGGCTTGAGGATCTACAAACAATGAGATCAAACTCAAAAGGAAACTCAAGATCACTCATACCAAGAGGGGGAAACAAGGGCTCCCATACCCCCATTGGATAAACCAAAGGATCAATTGTTGATACCAAGTCTTGAGAAGGAAAACATGAGTGAACAAGTTCTTGATCAGGAGAAATTGAACACTAAGGATAAGATGCCACATAATTTACTTGTTGTGGGGTAAAGTCTACATGAATACTAGGAATATGTAAAGGGTCAGCTTGAACTAAAAATGAATTAGGATGGTGATTATCAGATTCTAGCTGGTTGTTAGTGACAATGATTCCATTGTGAGGGAAATGCATCACTTGGAAGAGCGTAGGCACCACAACATTCATAACATATACATAATCACGCCCGAGAAGCATATTGAAATTTGATGGGCCTTGCACCACTATAACATCGACAAGGATAGTATTCCCACCTGATGAGATAGGAAATTGAGGAAGAATCCCCATATACTCACTAGGACATCTGTCAAAATCCAACAACTCAAGTGAAGCAGACATAAGCTCAATAGAGTCCAAAGCTTTCCAAGCCAAGAAGGATAAAATAGTTGTGGAGGCTCCTTCATCCAAAATACATTGGTAAATGTTTTTTGAATTAACTTCAACCCTTATTTGAAAGAGTGCATATGAAGGAAGGCAAATCTCAACAAGGTAATTCTAATCAAAGGAAACCATCCTAGGACTTGGAGGGGGTGTGCTCGAAGTGAGATAAATGCCCCCTTATTTTGAAAGTATTGAACTGGAAATGCTAAAAACATAGTCGGTAGACACATCACTCCCCATCAGAAGAGTGGGATCAACCAAATATTGCATCGGTGTGACCACATTGTGATCTGAAAATGGAATGAATATGTTTCCAGTAGATCTTAAAAATCAACAAGACTTATCTCTTTAAATTGCAAGTGTAAAATTGTATGTGTTTGGGTAATTGGATCAAGTTACTAACACATAAAATTAGTGAGTTTTACTTAAGCATGAGCAACATATCAGACTGATAAAAACCATCAATAATGAACACATAACACAACAAATGATAAAGGAGTTCACCCCTCTCTTGGGCTACATCTCCTGGTCCAACTTCCCTTGGATCATTTTAATTATTCTTAAAAATTTCTCTTATAGTGCTCAAAATACAAAATGGATGGCTTCAATGGCTTCAGAACGTCCAAAAAATCCTAGTTGGGATTTTTCGGCACCTGGTTTGGCCAAAAAATGAAGAAGTTACACCTCCTGGAAGTTTTCCCCTTCAATCTTATTATGCCTGCTCACAAAAATGCACATGTGAATGACCAACCTGACTCCCACAACATTACTAGGCCTAAAACCCAACATATGCGTGCATCCCACAAAATGGAGCAAACTGTCGAACAATTAACGAGATTAAAATCCCCCTTGGGCGAAGGTGCTGGTCGCATGGGGGGCATGTGGTCACGTCCCAATGCCTTTCTCAGGCTTCATGGCTAACAATGCCCCAAATTTTCTCCAACGGTCATGTGGAAAGGTCTTATGCTATTAAAAACCGTGGAAATACCCAAACGGGGCTAACTGCAGTGTTTCCGCGCCAAGTTTTACGGTCGTATGCATGTATATAGACCACGAGCTTACACTGGAGTGGGTCGTATGGTAGACCAGGGTTGAATGACAATTTAATTGATCGCACCAAAAGGTATAGGAGTGGTTTATATGGAAACAACATATGAAAAGTGTCGGGGGTTGGGGCTAGGCCCCAACCCTTAACTCCGCCGACCGTTCACAATGTTTAATTCAAATATTAAATTTAGGCTATAGGAGTTAAGAACTACCGTGGGCGGGCTGGTAGCTCAGCCATGCCAAAACTCCTCCCCACACCTAGAGGTCACGGGTTCAAATCCTGTGGAGTCACATAAGTTTTCCACTTTCCGACCACTGAAGGGGTGCCACGTGGCAACCCATGACTGGGCCATGTGGCACCATTACATTCACCCACAAGCTGACACTTGTCAAAAAACCATTCACCCATGTCTGCCAAAACCTGCTGAGTCATTATTCCAACTCACCTTCCACATCACTATATGGGCGTACAACCTATACGGTCAGCTGCCACATCAACACTGTATGGACTGTACGGACTATACAGTCAGCAAAAAATTTGCTTGTTTGGAAAAACAAACAGAACGTGATATCTTGCTCATACAATGTCCATTTGAGCCCGCTCAAGTTGTGTTGGGTTTGTAATGATGAGGCCTACACACATGTCCTATTTGAAGTGATTCTGAGCACTTTTATTTTTGAGCAAAATTTGATCCCCTGGATCACACCTCCCCATTGGGATGCTTTTGGACCTCCAAAAGACTACTTTTAGTCAATTTGCAGATGAGGGTATAGTTCCCCCACCTTTACAATCTCAATCCATCCAACCTTGCTTGGATTGGTGCCTCTGAGACCAATACGAAACTTGTCATGCCTTGCTGTGTACTTGGCTTGGCTCTTTCTCAATTGTTCTTGAACGGTTTGCTGCACAAATTGAATTGGTTCAATGAAATTCTTTTCCTGGTTATAAGCATGCTGAAAGTAATGTATATTCTCATCCCAAAAGTTAGGATGCTTGCTTCACAATCTAGCCATCGTCTTGTCCATACCAAAATGGCCAGCAACAAGAGAAGAATGTGCTTCCCTCACCTTGTTGACACTTTCACCCTGTGGAAAATATAGCTTGCCAAGATACAAAAGTTTACCATGCACATAGGAATCCAACTCCTCAACTTGGTTAGCACAACATAAAGTTGCATAAACATTCTTGCCATCAACATCTAAAGCACACTATTCCAAATAGCTCTTATGCATGATAGGATTATGCTTGAAAATAACTAAAGAACTAACAATAGGCCTAGTAAGCATATCAAAAACTTTATCATAAAAGTCTTTCTTATACCTTATCACCAAGTGGAAAACATAGATTGTCAAGGCATGCAATGGATCTTGCTTTGATCTCAAATCTTTCTTCCATATGTCTCCTTCAACAATCATATATGTAGTCTTGTTCAAGGCTCTGAAATCTACCCACATACGCCATATACAATATTTCTTTGGTACCAAACCAATTGGTGACCTGCATGGCAAAGTGCTTGGTTTGATGACCCTTTTTTCAAGCAACTCTTGGGCTTGTTTTCTGCTTTCAACATTCTCCATGTCTGACATCCTACACATGTCAATGTTTGGAAGAGGACCTCCTTGTTGCAATAGAATCTCTTGTTGGATACCCATTTTAGGAGGAAATCCCCTTGGTTCCTGAAACATATCAACATTTTTGTTAACAACCTCATACAAATAAGATTGTAACTTTGCATCACATCCTTTGAAAACTTGTTCTTGATCATTGTCTTTGGGTTTAGTCATCAAAAGTACAAGGTTCTTACTAGCATTGTCTAGTCTTTTCATTTGTCCAACATTTGTAAGTGACAAATTCATCTTCTTTGTATGTGCTCTAACAATGTACTCAACTTCATTTTTAAACAAATGATACTTGTTCTCATGACGATGAAAAATGGCTCTCCTATCATATAAGTATGGGCTTCCAAACACAATACCACAAATATCCAATGGAATAACATCAAGCTCTACCTCATCTATATAGTTTGCAGTGATGGAAAATCTGAGTTTACACCTTCTTGTCACATGAAATTTGGCATTGTCACATATCCAACCTAAAGGGTATGGTTTAGGATGAGGAGTAGTTTCCAAATCTAGTTTCTTGACAATGTCTTAAAAAATAAGGTTTGCTTGTGATCTTGTATAAAAAAGAGTATCTATCTTGGCATGTTTTGAAATTACCCTTATGTGGAAAAACTCTATCCTTCCTTTTTCATGTTGAGTTTCATTGATGGCACAATTTGAAGAACTAGTACTTGCAACAAAATTCTTACCTTGTAAACCCATGGCTATGATTTTTTTTTCATCTTTTGAATCAGATCCTAAGTCTTGTTGTACAGTTGCAACAATCTTTGGTTTCTCTTTGTTGTTGAACTTTTTGGGTCTCTTTTCAGGATGAAGTTTCCAACAATGTTATTCATCATGGCCATCCTTTGAACAATGTTTACAAGAGAGTTTCTCTCTCTCTTTCTTGACTGAAGCATTTTTCTTTCCATTTCCTTCAAACTTTCTCTTTCCCTTGTCTCCATTAAAAGAATTCTTGCTGCCCTCTTGAGGTTCATTCCTTCCTCTTGCCTCTGAATGAGTAGCCTGCACAGATAATTCATCTAGATTTTAAGGGTTAAACATAAGTATTGTATGCCTCAAGTAGCTATGCAAACCTCCAATGTATTTGAGTAAAGTATCTTGTGAAGACAAATCTACACCCAAAACCAAATCTCTTCTCCTAAATTCTTGAGTGAAGCTTTGTAAATATTTCCCTTTAGCTTGCCTGAAGTTTTGCCAATCCATAATAGCTTTCTGCATGTATGCTAATGGATAAAATTGCCTTTTAATTGCAGCAATAAAGTCATTCCAAGAGGATAAAACTTTACCATGTTTCTTCATGTCCTCTTGAGTTTTGGCTTCCCACCAAATGCGTGTTGCACTGTCCAATCTTAAAGAAGCAAGTTGAATCCTAGTTTCATCATCTGTGATTCTTTGTATCCTACAATACACTTCAATCCGACGAATCCAATTATCTAATTTCTCAACATTTACCTCTCCATTGTACATTGGAAATTCGAACTTAATATCAAGCTTTAGCAAAGGAGTTTGTAAAGGAGTTTTACCATGTCATTTTGGAGAATTTGTAGGTGGTTGTGAAATGGTGAAAGAGGTGGAAGATGGAGGTGAAGGAGGTGGAGAATCACCACTCCCTCCATTTCCCTTTGGATTTTTATCACCACTGTCTCCATTTCCCTTTGGAGGGTTGGAGCTTTCACCTTACAATCTTTCATTCCTTTCATCAAATAACACTTTCACCATTTCGACCATATCAAAGAAGGTTTTCTTGAAATTTTCCTCCTCTGAAGAAAGAGTTCCATGGTTGTCCTCATGATCCATACTTTGTGAAATTCTCCTTAAAGCTTGAGGTGATTTGATAGTTATACTTCTTGACAGTTGAGAAATTGGCTCTACAAGTTGACCTTCTCCTCTTGTGAGCTTTAACCTTGTAAGCATAAAAAAAAAAAAAAAAAACTTGCAAACAATCAAGCCTTCAAAAACCAAAGCTCTGATACCAACTGATCTGAAAATGGAATGAACATGTTTCTAATAGATCTTAAAAATGAAGAAGACTTATCTCTTTAAATTGCAAGTGTAAAATGGTATGTGTTTGGGTAATTGAATCAAGTTACTAACACATAAAATTAGTGAGTTTTACTTAAGCATGAGAAGCATACCAGACTGATAAAAACCATCAATAATGAACACATAACACAACAAATGATAAAGGAGTTCACCCCTCTCTTGGGCTACATCTCCTGGTCCAGCTTCCCTTGGATCATTTTAATTATGCTTAAAAATTTCTCCCACTGTATTTTAATTATGCTTAAAAATTGAAGCCATCCAAAAACCCCTAGCTGGGCTTTTTCGGTACTTGGTTTGGCCAAAAAATGAAGAAGTTACATCTCCTGGAAGTTTTCCATTTCAAGCTTGTTGTACCTTCTCACCAAAACGCACCTATGAATGACCAACCTGGCTCCCGCAGCGTTACTGGGCCTAAAACCCATCACACATGCGCATCCAGGAAAATGGGGCACACTGTTGAATAGTTAACGAGATTAGCGCTCCCTTGGGCAGAGGTGTTGGTCGCAGGTGGGGCATGTGGCCACGTTCCAGTGCCTTTCTCAGGCTTTGTGTCTAAACGTGCCCAAATGTTTTTCCAACGGTCATGTGAAAAGGTCTTATGTTGTTAAAAACCGCAGCCATAACAAAAACGGGGCTAACTGCAGTGTTTTCGCACAAGGTTTTACGGTCATATGCATGTATAGGAGTGGGCTATATGGTAGATCGGGCTGTATGGTAGATCGGGGATGAATGCCAATTTAACTAACCGCATCAAAATGTATAGGAGTGAGTTATATGGAAACAAAATATGAAAATCCTTGGGGGCTGGGGCTAGTCCCCAACCCTTAGCCCTTAACTCCGTTGATTGTCCACAATGTTTAATTCAAATATTAAATTTAGGCTATAGGAGTTAAGAACTACCGTGGGCGGGCTGGTAGCTCGGCCTTGCCAAAGCTCTTCCCCATGCCCGAAGGTTGCGAGTTCGACTCTTGTGGAGTCACATAATTTTTCCACTTGCCGACCACTGAAGGGGTGCCATGTGGCAGCCCATGACTAGGCCACATGGCACCATTACATTCGCCCACAAGTTGACACTTGTCAAAAATCCATTCTCCCATATCTGCCAACACCTACTGAGTCAACATTCCAACTCATGTGCCACATCACTGTACGACCATATGACCTGTACGGTCAGTTTCCACATAAGCACTGTACAGACTATACAATCAACAAAAAATTTGCCTGTTTGAAAAAATGAATTGAACATGATATCTTGCTCATACAACATCCGTTTGATCTCGTTCAAGTTGCATTGGGTTCATAACGACGAGGCCTACGCACATATCTGATTTCAAGCGATTCCTAGCACTTTGATTTTTGAGCAAAATTTGATCTCTTGGATCACTTTGGTAGACTCGACACTCTCCAAGAGAAGAGTGGGATCAACCAAAGATTGCATCAAAATGAACACTTCCTCGACCACTAGCTGAATAGGCTGTGAGCCAACATGGTATGAAGGTGTATCACCCCCTAAAAGAGGACTGGGATCGACCGAAGATTGCATAGGCGTGACCACTTCATCAACCAAAGGATGAATAGATTGCAGGGAAATCGAACAAGACTCGGAATCAAAAGAGATTGCATACATGGACCACAATATTTGTGCCTCTGGAATTCTAGGGCATAGATGAGTAAGGTGATATCCCTTGCAAATATTACAAGGGAACTTAGGCTTACGTCTTATTCATCTACGTTTCTTAGTAGAATCAATGCCCCCAACATGACTAGCAATGGCTGGTTGCTTTTCCTCAACATGACTCACAAATTTTATTGAAAACTCTCCAATATGAATAACAGAGGTTGGTTGTTGAATTACTTTATGACTAGCAGGGACTAGGTTCATTCCCCCAACATGAATTGCAGTGGTTGGTTGCACATATCCAACATGATTTGTAGAGGTTGGTGATTGGTCGATAACATGACTCGCAGAGGCTATAGACCTATCTCCAGTATGACTAGTAGTGACTGGACTTTTCCCCCCAGCATGACTTGCAGAGGCTGGTTGCTTTCTCCCAGCATGACTTACAGAGTCTGGGTGCTAGTATTCAACATGACTTGGAGAGGTTGACGACTTATCTCCAACATGACTCACAAAATTTTGTGACTTATTCTTCTTATTCTTCCTCTTTCTATTTCTTTTAGACTTCCAGCTACTAGTAGCTAGACTTTCACCAAAGAAGGAAGAAGGAGACGAAGAAGACTTTGCTGACGAAGGAACATCAACATGATGCCCATGACATAAGGTGCTTAACTGAGAAGCATCAAGAGAATTAGGTACATTTGGAATGGTACCCAACCAAATTGGTAGTCCCACATTCAATCCAAGAATGTTCAAAGTGGCCATCAAAGGGATACCATTCCAAAGAAAGGAAAGCACAAGAATCCCCTTGCGATGGGGTTCCTTGGTTGGTATCGTCAGGAAATTTGGCCATGAATATATTATGCACATGTTCTTTCCTTGCAGGATCATTCAAGTCCATAAAAGTCTCACACACTGACTTTGGTAAATCATTGGGATAAAAATATACGCCTATAAGGAGGTGGCTCCACGTTTCTAAGTGAAAGACCTAAAAGGCCTCACGATCGACGAAGTGGGAGGTCTACCACCTTAGGTTAGAGACTCAAAGAAATGACTGAATAAATCACTATGGGAAACTAAGGATCATAGAGAACACCACTAAAAATTCCCTAAAGATAAATCAAGCAAAAGGTATGAAGAACAGTTACGCCAACCAACACTAGAGAAACTTATCGATGCAAGTGTAACTGGAACATGGAAACAACCTCTAGGTATACTCTACAAAACATGGTACGACGTCTATCTTAGGTACCGCAGTATGCCCCTGCAGTCACCTGTGTATGTACCTATAAAGAGGCAACTAATTTTCCATCTCGCAATTAGTCACTAGGTGGGTACAGTTGATAGTCGGGCAGATCATATGAGCAGGATAACTATGTCCGAAGCCTTTCAAGGATACCAAAAGAAAATGGTCTGGAAGAAAATTGAGGATCCTGAACGGATTCGAGGTCCACTGAGCTCTATAGTCAAATGAATTCAACATAATCCCAAGAATGACCCTCAATATATGATCCCCACTATGATTGGTCCAGTTTTGGAGGGGTTCTCTCCTCTACCTTTTCTCACACGACCTCATGTTTAGGCCCTATGTTAGAGGGGGGTCCCGACTAACTCCTATGAAACTAGAATTTTACACTCCCTATCATAGACTCTTAATTTTATTTAAGTAGCCTTGAAGAGTTTCATCTACACACCTATTTCAAGGCCCTAAAGCCTAGACTACTTGGTGTACCTTATAAACAAAAAGGCTAGTTGATTTTAGCACTAATTGTTGATTTTAATGGCTTGATTAGTGAGGGGGTACAATAGTGAAACTGATGTTGTTTGAGACTCTTGAAAAAATGAAACTTATAATAACAATGGCAAAAAAAACTTTACCCTAATCTGATCCAGGTGGATATCGATGGCCACCCACCTTTTCCGACTGGCTCAAAACAATTTTCTGACAATTTTGACAATTTACTATTTTTAGCAGTTTTTAACTTCCGGGGCCATTTTGAGGACCCAAATGAAGGTTTTTCAAGACATAGGTCCTCAATGATATCCATAGGAATATTTATCCCCCCAAATGAATCTCCTCGACAATACCTTTCAAATGAGCTATCACACGCCCAAAACGGAGATCGTATGCAAAAGTTACGACCCCGGGAAGTTGATGTACTCACTTACCCAAACGGGGCCCACATGACTTTTGGCGCTTCATCTCCTAGGGTTAGGTTTTTGGTATTCTTGTTTATTGAAAAAGGACTTCAGAGCCTCATTGTAATGATCTTCTTGCGAATGTGAGTAGCCGTCACATCTCTTCTCAGAGATAAGCTGCCACCATTCTATCGAGTCTTTCATTCTATATTTTACAGTCTCTGTACATTTATTTCATTAATAGAAATCATGTATTACTATATATCTGTGTTTATGGTTGCATATCTGATACATTTCTATTATATTATTGAATATCTGTGATATCTATGTGCATTTCTTTATTATATCTTCGATCTCATTTCGTGTCGAAAATAATCTGGATCAGTGGTATCAGAGCAGGTTGTTCTTGGTCATTTTTTTCAGTGCATGTCCCCGACGAGGTCTGAGTATAGAAATCTGGGTCTCGAGCTTGTCTCTCTTGAGGAAAATTGCTCTCACACACCCAAGAAACCCTCAATGGTAGAAGAAAACAAAAATGATGGAGCAGACGATCCTATCAGTCTGTTGCTTGAGCAAGCTCTCATGCGACAACGAGACAAAATGATGGAGAATTTTTCCCACATCCTTCAACGCCTGTCGATAGAAACAAGTGCATCTTCATCAAGAAACCACTTTGGAGGCACCTCGCCTTTCAAGGTACAAGTTAATTTTGATATTCCTATATTTGAAGGACAGATAGATGCAGAAGCCCTAGATAAATGGTTAAATCTGCTAGAAGGTTATTTCTTTGTTCACAAATTTTTCGACAAAGAAAAGATCACCTTCACACTCCTTAAAGTTGTCCCCCATGTCAAACATTGGTGGGAAACTTATTGGGAGCAGAGTTCCATAGAGGAGTCTGAAATATATGGGGCCGATCCCAGTTGGGATTTTTTTGTGGATGCGGTAAAGGAACAATATTACCCTATTGGAAACTATGAGGACGAGTACATGAGATGGACCACACTACGGCAAGAGAGGGGACAAGCGGTTCCAGAGTTCACCAATACCTTCCATACCTTGTGCACCAAGCTGGGTATCAAAGACTATGAGCGACATTTGGTTCTGAAATACTGTGGGGCTCTACACAGATACATCCA
>SNQJ01S0022272.1:138093-168169 GCA_010110895.2 Picea sitchensis
CCCAAGCACCTTCTATCAAACAGAAGCAAGTCGACAAGGTTGCATCAAAGTGCAAATATTCCTTCTGTGCATCGTCCTCTCATGTATCCCAACTTGTTGAATGGCCTTAGCCTCAACAGGTTCGTGACAAACTTCCACAAACTGAGCAACGCGACGTCTCCAACAAGGCAAGCAACTCACCAAGATACAGATTCAACAAACGCTTTTCCCTCTCCCTCGGGAACTAAACGCAATGGAGACCATTGCTTCCTAAGGAGGGAGGATTGATCCAGGTGGATATCGGTGGCCACCCACCTTTTCCGACTGGCTCAAAATAGTTTTCTGACAATTTTGGCAATTTACTATTTTTAGCAGTTTTTAACTTCCGGGGCCATTTTGAGGGCCCAAATGAAGGTTTTTCAATATCGAGGTCCTCAATGATATCCAAAGGCATATTAAGCCCCCAAAATGAATCTCCTCAACAATACCTTTCCAACGAGCTATCACACGCCCAAAACGGAGATCGTATGCAAAAGTTACGACCCCATGAAGTTGATGTACTCACTTACCCAAACGGGGCCCACATGAATTTTGGCGCTTCATCTCCTAGGGTTAGGTTTTTGGATGTCTAGGGTTTTTGGCATTCCTGTTTATTGAAAAAGGCCTTCAGAGCCTCATTGTAATGATCTTCTTGTGAATGCGAGTAGCCGTCACATCTCTTCTCAGAGATAAGTTGCCACCATTCCATTGAGTCTTTCACTATGTATTTTATAGTCTCTGTACATTTATTTCATTAATAGAAATCATGTATTACTGTATATCTGTGTTTATGGTTGCATCTCTGATACATTTCTGTTATATTATTGAATATCTGCGATATCTCTGTGCATTTCTTTATTATATCTCCGATCTCATTTCGTGCCGAAAATAATCCAGATCATAATCCTTCAAATGAAAAGAGTTTCAAGGAAGAAAAAACATGAACAATCTTTCAAACCAAAAGATGCAATCTTTTATCCTTTCCATGCAAAATGCACAATGCAACTTTCGAGTGAAACAAAAGAGCGAATGAAAGGATTTTCTTTCTTATTTTTCTTTTGAAATGATTTCAATATGAGAAGAAAACACAACCCTATGCTAACTCCGTTTTCTTTTTCAAATAGCAATGCAAAGAAAGAAAGAGACCTAACTAGCATAAAAATTAGGTGTTTTTTTTTTCCTTTTCAATCAAAGAAAAACTAATAAAAGATGCTAAACAAAACTGTAGAATACATGATACATAATTCACGATTCAAGCTAAAAATAAGCCAAAAAATCTATAGAAGAGGTTTTTTTTTGTTATTTCATAAACAATCTGAGCCTTGAACCTAGCCAAACCACAACCAACAAAGGCCTCTAGAATTTAGGAAAACCTGAGGAATCGAAGGTTTCTTGAAAGAAAAGAAAACATTTTGAAAAAAATCTTCAAAGTGACAGGCACACGTGCTGTGCACAATCAACCTGCATATGTACACAGACTGTGTATAAAGTAGAACATGTATGTGTGCAGGCTGGGTATAGAACATGGCACGTAAACTACTGAAAATTCTCAAAAAAGAAAAAGATTCAGACAGGCCACCCAAATTAGGGAAGTTGGTAAGCACCTGGAAGGTGACTAGAGACCCAAACAGACTCAGAACACTAAAAAAGACAGGAATTCAAGCCAAACAAAATTCTCCTAACAAGACCCTAGAGAGACTCCCCAATGGAGTTTCCAATTCCGCTATGGGTAAAATCCCCCTAATCTGGGTCTAGCGACTAGGCATAGCCTTGACACCCTAAAAGACAGAAAATATTTTATTATTTCCCAAACCAAACACAACCTTATGATAATTAAGGGAAGTGAAGGAAGATAAGAATGTGTACCTTACATCCTTACGACTGATGTCGATCCCCTTTGATTGTCGTTTATTCCAAGAATGCAGGCCTCCTCCCAAAGATGGCCTGAAACAATGCTATAGAACAATATAGGACAACATATGATTAATTATCAAGATTATCTAAAGATTTAGTTATTCATGAAAAGATTCATAAACATAAACACATAGACATAAATATCCGTGACAAGAAATTTTCTCTTTTATTAATAACAAAATTAGAGGTTACAACCTGAACTTTGCTGGCACTGCTCCACAAACCTCTCCTGGGTTCCTCTACTGTGTTTCCAAGTGCACTATTCCCGATACTATATTCACCACCAACATGCCAATATAAGGGGAAAATGATGGATGGTATAAGGAAGATGGATTGAAGAGAATGCTAAGGATAAACCTCAGAGCAAAATGCAGAAAACTTGGGAAACAAGGGAGAAAATTTGGTAGAGTTCTCTTGCCTCTAGTTTTGTATATATCCAAATGACCCCCCCTAGGGCCCTTTTGCATGAGAAAATGATGGTTAATTCATTGAAAAAAGGGCTACAAGAGGTAAGATGGTTGCAAAACCTAAGATAGACCGTAAACTCTGTCGGAAAGTGCATATTTTACATTTTTTTGTCAATTTTTAGAGTACACGCGTGCTTTCAGTAGTGTAGAAAGCATATGTACGCGGGTTTTCAGGTATGCAACTAGCTCATGTACGCGCTTTGCATATGCAACATGGCACGTATGCCATAAAAAAAGTCCCTTTTTGAGAAGAAATCTATCAAAATGGGTTGGTAGATGTATGAATGAGTAGGCCAACATCAAGGATGCATAGAAGTGGCATTTTGAGTTATAACACCTATACCTCTAATTATGCAAGAAATGTGCATGTAATAATTATTTTTTAGCACATGCATACTATAAAACATTTCATTAATTAGAATACATTTTATCCTTCATCTCAATTTACAAAGAACACAATGCACTAAGTTAACAATTGATTCCTTAGACACATTCTTCTTTGAAACAACTCTCCAACGAATGTACTCATCCCTCATTATGAGTTATGAGCAAAAGTTACAACATTTACAAGCTGTAATTTCCACTCATTGCTCTATTTTATTGCTACATAAATTACTTCATGATTTTCTAAAAATGTTAGTGCCAATTCAAAATTATGGGTTGATAGATGGCTTCTCCTTCTCAATTCTTTTTCAATGACTATTTGTTTTCTCAAATCTAAGCTCCGAGCTGAAAGTTATGGTCTGAGGAAGTTTAGAGTGTTTTCCCATTTTATCCCTGTATGCTACATGTGTCTTCTTTCTCTTCCTGCACATTTCTACATACCGAGATTCCAAATTTGGTTCCATGGATGACTTCTATGGTTCATAATAGTTCCATAGACTGCTCCTGATCCCCAAACAAACTTCTAATCAAGAAGTTATGCCCTCTAGAAGTAAATTGGTGCCAACATTATACTCTTAATTGTTCCACTTGTAACTTTCTCATACAAGCTTTGTTTTGTGCCTAGAGTAGCTCGTTGGAAATCTCTCTCCGAGTTCTTTTATTTAAGCTACAAATACAAGGTGTATTAGTAACCTTGTTCTCATCACTTTTGACTACCTAAAAATGTCGTGTAGGCCCTCAAAATCTCTCTGCAAGTTTAAGACCTTCAAAAATCTAAAAACTTCATAGAAAATTGATTGTTTTACTGCTATAACAATATTTTAATATGAGTTGTTGATCTCAAAATCAGAATAAATATCACCTGTTCATACTCTAATCCTTTCTCAAGCTCGTGGATCAATCCCCATCGCTGATCTCCAACTCGAAGCAATCTAGACTGTTGATATGAGCTCCATCAAGATCAACATTTTCCTTTGGTAACCAAACTTTCTCACCGACTTCCCTGAACCTTGATTATTTTCCATCGACCATTGCTTTTAGAAAACCAAAATTTTCCAACTAATCTTGCCGAACCCTGATCATCGACGATCAAACATCGACGAATTTCCTTGGCAACCAACTTGTTTAGAAATTCCTCCAAACCCTGATCATTGACCATCAACCATCTCTTGGCTAACGTGGAAACTAAGATAACATGGCATGACATGCAGATGCTGATGTGGCTTGACACATAAAAACTAACATGGAACTCTGGTTGATGTGGACTTACATGTGGATGTTGACATAACACCACACATCATCATCCTCTTTCATTTATCGATGATTAACAACTTCTCTTGGATAAATTTAACACCTCACTAAATCTGTCGAACCCTGATCATTGACCATCGATGATCGATGATTTCCCTTGGTCGATCGAAACACTTTTCTGATTTTGTCGACCCTCGATCATTGACAATCAACAATCAAAGATTTCCTTTTGGATCAATCAAACTCTTCGCCAAACTTGTCGATCCGATCTTCGACTAGCAGCGATTTGTGTTCGTGAACATAACAATTCACTAATTTTTCTAACCCGACTTTCGACCATCAACAATTTCTTTTGGCGAACTCCAATACTCAGAAATTTTTGACCAAATCCCAGAAGAATATGGGCCATCGATCTTCCATTCAAGATGATCTTGACCATTGATCAACTCTAACTTCCAAATGGTCGAAAAACAAATCTAGACCATCGATCTATTTCATTTTCCCAACCGCCGAGAATGAATCTCAACAATTGATATGTTAGACCTTGCCAAACTCCAAAAACTTTATAAGTTTTAAAATCAATTTATAATGAATCTAGGCCGTTGATTTCAAAATCAAACGTGATCTCGAATGTCGATCCATCAAACTTCACCCAATTCTACAACAACCATTAAAACATGAATTTCGACCTTCCAAGTCGAATTTAGCTTTGAAAATCAGTAGATTGATTCCTCGTATCATCTTTTTAACAATTCTGAAGCATTTAAAACTCGAATTTGCTCACGTATTTGGGGATTTTGCTCTAATTTTCTCTGTTTTCCCCAAATTCGTCATAGATCAAAATCTGTCATAATGAATTTTCCCAACTTCACATTGGTTCTTATCCCATACGGGTCCATTCTTTGAACCATAAGCTCTGATATCATAATGTAACATTCCCTAGCCCAACTGAGGTCCATTACGTGAAAAAATACTCATAAATTAAAATTTTTAAAGCTAAGAATTTTTTTGTAGCTTACTAGCTACAAATTACACATAGATTTAACTGTTGTCTGATTCCATTAATTAAATGCATCTACAACATGCTAAAAATGATATGAATATTGTTTAAATAACTCAACACATCAACACATACATCGTTCCCAAACTTAGAGTTAATACACAAAAATTAAACTCATAATGAAAAAAAAGAAGAAGATAAAACACTTATCTTTTAAAAATGGTTGTGCAATCAAATACTTGGGATGGATGCTCAACTTGTTTTCCCAAATCTCAACATCAAGTCACCCCCGCATTGGGGCTATTAATCCAAAAAACAGGGTGGTCTCTCACTCTACTCACAACTCAAAAATCCCACAACCCACTGGTATTATCCTACAACTATCCCGATTTTCAACCAACTCGCTTCCACTCGACCTGTCCAACCCAAGGAATGTACCCCTTCACTGCTCTCAGTCCCTCGGGCATCCCATTCATTTATCAGGTTCTCTTTTCCATAGGTAACAATAATCGCTCTACTGGGAAACTTAAGGGAGCTCAATGTTAGGAAAACTACTAGGAAAACAATAGTAATCATTTGTTGTTACAATGAAAATCACACATGATTTCACTCTTCAGGCTTGACAACCTAGCTCTTCATTATTTTGCTCCAAATATCCTCCAAAATTCTCCCTCCATGGTTTCTCCAGCTCTAATGTTCTTCTTCCATGTTCTTTGCTTTTTGTTCATGCCAAAAACTAACTGTCTAAAAGTGTTGTAACTACCCATACAAATTTCCTCCCTTTGTTTGCTTGCTTGACTTACACACTTCCCCAAGATGACTGTACTTAGATCCCATGCTCCCAATAACTATGGGATATGAATTCTCACACCGACCCTCTTACATGTAATCAATGATTGGCTTTGGGGACACTTAATCATAAATTAGAAGGTTCATATATCAATAGTAATTTTAGGAACTAGGTTGAATTAATAGACATGGGTAATTCCCCCTTGGACCCCTCTTAGACATTCTCCTAGACCCTCCCCTCTCTTGTGGATTAATCAACTCCAATCTCTGTCCATGTCCCCTAACAACTGACATCACATTTTATTTATTAAAATTCGGAAATACAATTTGCATATTACATCGCTTGGTTGTAGCCACACATTATATCTACATTAAACATTAATTAAATTGGGGATTATAGTGGGGATGTTCCAACAAGATTATTCATCGATGCATGCTAGCCCACCCCTACCCTGACCACCATATTTCTCATATTGGGTTTCCTTATGCTCCACTATTAGTCCTTAGTGCTTCCCCGATGGAACCCTTCCATGCTTTAATTTTTTATTGCATGGCATTATAGGCATATTACTATGGAGTGTCGCTCTCTTTAAAACACCACACCTCCCTCACATATAACAACACATTCATTTTGTGTTGTCACCCAATATGTTCTTATTACCAATAACAAGTTTTAAATGCATCCACTAAAGGTCGAAGCCTCTCCACTCTAGACCTCAAGAAAAAATATCAGGTTAAAGGGGTCAATCCTTAATTAATTGAAATACCCTCTAAAGCTCTATCTCTTAAAGATAATCATTGTAGCTTTGTTTGTCACAATTTTAAAATATTCATGATCAAAATACAATGGAACGTAGCGTTGGAATTCCAGCAATATATCATCAGAATTCCAACAACATTATCTATGAGTTTTTTTGAATGTTGTAATCTATTGACATAGTGTTAACCCTTGGAGTTTCATCCTTGAAAATCATGAGGCTTAAGAGCCAACATAGTCCATTTTGATTGAAATTAAGAGATTTACCCATGTTGAGCACTTGTGTGAGCCATAGGTTGGTTCCCATCATAGATATGTACATGACTTGTTGGTAGTTGTTTTTTCTTTAGAGATAGAGCTAACCCAATTTGACATAGATTTGAGAGGGATTTCTATTTTTACCAAGTGCCCTACTTTTAGGAGTCAGTGACCAGAGAATCATATGATAGTTTTGAGCATACAATATTGGTCCTTGCATGAATTTTATCCCAATGACACTTTGCTAGGGGATCAATATTTTGAGAAAGATGAGCTCCAGGCCTCAGATCAATATTTTTAGCGTACAATGTTGATCCTTGCATGAATTTTATCCCAATGACACTTTGCTAGGGGATCAATATTTTGAGAAAGATGAGCTCTAGGCCTCAGATCAATATTTTTAGCGTACAATGTTGATCCTTGAGACACTATGAGTCTGTGGGACCTTCTCCCAGATGACTTGTCAATATTTCTATTTTTAGCAGGTGGAGCATTGGGGCTCTCATGTCAATTCTGATTACATATTTGGAATCCTCACGGAAAATAAAATTCGATGAGTATGATATTTTTTAGCAGTGTCTATTTTTAGACATTTGACATTTGACAGTGGTCTCCTAGTCATCCTGGACATATTTGGAAGTTTCCTATTTTTTAGGGTTGGACCCCTATTTTTAGCAGTTTGTATTTATAGTAGGGGTGGTCACCTCCAAAGATGACAAGTGGCAGGGTCATATTTCGACAAATGGAAGTGATGCAGTGTGGCATGTGGTAGTTGGATGGCATAATTAATAGGGGAACACTTTTCAAGAAATAAGGCAATTAATTAATTAAGAGGGCGTGTGGGTGAGTTGGTACATGTGATTAATTTACATGTCTGAGTTGAATAAAGATAAACTTTCCCTTTCATACACATGATCCCTATTCCTATTACATATTCCCCAAGTCTTATTAATGCGCCTCCATTTTCCTTATTTTCTAGCCTCCACCTTTTTCTCTCCCTATTTCCTAGCACATTGTTTTAAATGAGCCTCCATTTTTCCTAATTTCTATCTCTCCCTATTTCCTATCACATTGTCTTAAATGAGCCTCCATTTTCCCTATTATTTAGCATCCTTTCTCTCCCTATTTCTTAGCCTAACTCCTCTCTCCCTATTTTCTAGTGCATTTTCCTAATGAGCCTCTATTTTCCCTATTTTTTAGCATTCTACTCTTCCCTATTTTCTAGAATTAACGCACCACCGTTTTTTCCTATTTTCTAGCACATTAATTCCTTTTCCTAACTCCTATTTTATATCCCATAATACTCCCTATTCCTTCCACATATTTTTTTCTCCATGCGAATTACTTCCCTATTTATTGGCACTCCTCCTGTTTTAGGGTATTATCTCTAATTAAACACATTTTTCCCCTCCACACGTGTTCCTTTTCTGTCTCTCATACATTATGCTTTTTCTCCCTCATGTGTGTCCATTCTTCCCTATTTTTAACTCACTCCACTCCTTTCTTTATCGCTTGCATTATTATACCATGCGCTTCCCTTTACTCACACTCCTCCACTTCATCTTGCACTTTCCATCTCATGCACCTCCTTCTTTCTTTTCTTGTTAACATGTGTTAAACTCCTTTTCTCCCCTCTCCATGTGCCTTGATTCCTATTTTCAAGGGTGCAACTCCTTTACTCTCCTCATGCACACTTCCTTCTCTCATATTTTTATTATCCACCTTACCTCATATATCTCACTTTCAATTACCCCCATGCCTTTGTTGATTTCTCTCTCACACATGCATCTCTCCCGCACATTGTTTATTTTCCATGCATTAGTTTATCTCCCTCTTCCACACACATGGGTTTTCCTCATCCTCATGCACCAACATTACTCAATCATGCACATTACTCTTATCTTTTTTTGGGATGCACCTTCCTATTATTGCATTGAGAAGTGCACCCCTTCTCCTATATATTGAGGCTCCTCCTCATTGTTATTTGTTGGTTTCTAGTAGTAGAAACATACATATTTTCTCTCTCTCTCTTCTCTCATTCTTCTTCTATAGTCTAGCTACTCTTTAGTCTAGCTATGAGGATAAGCATTGTACCATTTCTTGACTTTTCTTCTGTGTTACAATCAACCCTTTGAAAAACCATTAATAAAGAAGTGTTGTGTTTGTATCGAGCTTTCGTTTCTTGTCGGTATTATGATCTTACTTTGTGCATTGATTAGTAGTTCTTAACCACTTATTGTGATTAATTTTGATCTTTTAAGTGGTTTTCGTTTTCCTCTTTCTATTCATATTTCTCATGCTAACGCTGTAGGGATCCTTCCAAGTGATTATACTATCTTTTCCCCTAACTTCTTGGGTGGTTTTACACATTGTCCAAGACAAGTTTAGCTGCTATTTTTTGTGTTTTATTGAAAAAAAATTAGACCCAAATTAGTAGTGAGGTACTTAGCCCCCCGGAGGTTGGCATGCACCAACCTGAACAAAGAGGAGGTTTTCCTGTGACATTGGGGGAATTCTCTCCTTGAATCAACCACTTTTCCATCGCTAATTTTACATTTATATCATATCTGATTGGAGGATGAAAAAATGTGCTAACAAATTGGCTCCATTGCCGGGGATCGTAAACCTTGGTGGAAATGATATTGGTGAGTTTTTAATTTAATTGGTTTATTCTTTATAACTCACTTGGTGACTCAACATGATACACGAAAGACTTCACAGGGGAACTTACAAAAGAATATCATCCAGTTTCAATTCCCTCGCAAGGTCTAGTTCCGAGCTTGAGCAAATCATAATATATTTTTTGGAACAAGAATATTCTTTCACTAAGAACTCCTCTCGAAGTTAGTAAGCATATTGAGTTCTTTGGTAGATTATTTTTTATGAGCACTATGGTGAGTGTAACTTCGACACCTTCATTTTTTATTTTATTTTCATATCAATCTAGTATTATGGTAGCAACTGTGCTTGTTTCTATCTCATATTAACAATATGGCCATAGCTATGAGGCCACGATTAAGGTGGATATTCTCTGCTTATAAATCACTGTGTTTTGTTGCATTTCTAGATAATCCTCATGAATTACTTGTAGGCGACTATCTTAAATGCTTACCTCGGTTCAATGGCAAGTTTGGAGTATCGGTTGAGGATCACTTGGCTGAATTTTTAAAGGTGGTGGATGATTTTGACATGGAACATGAAAATGTTTGTGCCGACCCTCGAGGGGGAGGCACGAACATGGTACACATCCCTTCCTGATGCCTCCATTGTTGGATGGGATTCGTTCCAAGAGAAGTTCATTGAAATGTGGGTGGATAAACATGATAATTTCTCCTTCATTAATGCTTTTGATAATATTAAAAATAATGGGGATGAGACTATCACTGATTTTAATGCTCATCTTTCTAAGAATTATTATAAAATTCCTACTACTATAAGGCCTAATTTTTCTTATGCTTTGATTTATTATCTTGAGGCATATGATGGAACTTTTGGTATTTTTCTCAGGAGTAAGGAACCTCAAAATCTGTAGGAGGCCCAAGCTGCTGCTATCAAGTTAGAAATAAATTTTCTTGCAGCCTATGGGTTTCTTCAGATCCATGATTTTCAACCATCGGTTGTTACATAAGTGCAAGAAGTATTTGTTATTTAAGATGAACCACAACTTGCACCATATCAAGTTCCTAGAGATGAACAAGAGGGTGATGACTCATGCTTGAATGATCAGGAACCAATAGTTGCACCACTTGAGTCATGTGCATAGTTTCAGGAAGATGAAGTTGAAGAGTTGAGGGCTCAAGAGTGTTCATTGGTTCCTTCTGTTAGAAAATGAGACACACTTCCATGCTAAACCTAGCAGAAGAGAGGAAGAAAGATTTAATCAAGAAAGTAAATGACAAAGCAAACACACAGTACATAGAGATTTTACCCTGGAAACCCAAACTGAGAAAACCAACATTCCTTGAGCGTTTTTCTCTCTTGTTGTCTTATTCATTCATAATAAAAGGTTACATGTCTAACCTTGGTCCACACCTAAGACACAATCGACATCATACCCTCTTTATTTACACAAGAACAACCCTGTATCCGATTCAACTTACATCTACATGACCATCGACGTCTACGATTATTGATTCTTAGTGATTAACCATTCATCATATTTTTAAATATTTACAACATGCCTTATTTATAGGATTTACAGTAGGAAAAACCCGAAAGAAAAGGCACCCAAAAATGGTTACATATCCACACATATCATTGGATACAAATCCTGTGAATCTCGGGATTTTGTTACAGTCGACTACCAAGTTGGATTACCAGTCAACTATCAGTTGGCCTTCATTCAGTTGCCACACGCCCACCTATCGACCTATTTTTGGTTGGCCTCTTCGATTTTACTCGGTCAAACCACCTCAAACTTCGACTTGCTTTCGATTCCTTTGACTTCGTCTTTACCCGGTCGAACCACCTCGATCTTGGACTTTGACTATTAGTTGATCCAACTCGACTAGACTTTCACTGCAAAGAATATAACAACCCAACATTATCCCACTTGTTGTTTTCTTTTCTTAAACATGGATACCTCTGACTAGGTAATTTGACTAAGTCCCATGTCTCATTCTTGTGCAAGGATTCCATCTCTTCGACCATGGAATCCTTATAGAGTTTTCCCTCTGCCGAGTCAATGACCTCCCTGACCGACATGGGCTCATCGTCGGTGGAAGTTAACACAAATGTGGAACAAAAGTCAGGTAGACTATACCTTTCGACTGGTTTTGTTACTCGTTCTGACCTCCTTATAACTAGGGTCAATGTTGAGTTGAGAAAAAGGTATAAAAATCCTCCTTATCACCATGATTTGTGATATGATCTTGATTGACTTTTTTATTAATTAGAGATAATTAGGAAATAAAATGATTAAAAAGTCTTCTAGAAATGTTATTGAGTAATATTAGATAATTTTTGAATTTTGGTTTGAATTGTTTGATTTTATTGCAGGAATGGACAAATATTGTTAAACTCAAGATAACTAAGAAGATTATGAAGATGCGTAGACTATTGGAGGTCGAAGAAATCAGGCGGAAAGCAGTTTTGAGGAAGATTGATTCTCTATTTTGTAATATTTATAAATAGTAAAAACAATCCCAAGGATCTCTCGATCCTCAGGATAGCTTCATTTACCCATATCATTGTAATATATAGAGGGTGATGAACCATAAAGAAACATCCAAGAAATTTATCCAAGCATTCGGATCTCTGAATTGCTTTGTATAAGCAGTCCATTGTAAATGTTTTGCCAGTTATGGAATTAATAGAAGCCTTGAACGTTTTTACCATCTTTTCATACTAAGTTTCTAGCAGCAGTACCTTCTGAAGACTGTGGGCCCAGTCGGATGGAGTTACTGTCTCAAACTGTAATCATATCAATTTGATTTCAGTTGCATGATTTAAATGCCTTTGCAACAGTTAAGATAAATGTGTGAGTGTGTTGATGTTTTCATAAATTAGTTATGCTATTTAATTACAGAGGATAGATGTTTCATTTGAATGTTATCAATTGTTGTTCCATTTCCCATTGCTGTAGTTTTTTGATTGATAGTTCCTCTCATTTTTTCATACGTTGTCCTTTTTATTAAGTTAGCATTTGATGTTCCTTTCTCTTAAATTAGTATTTGTCGTTCCTTTCGATTAAAGTTACATTTGTTGTTTCTTCTCAATTTTACAGTACTTAGTTGTTCTTTTCCAGCAGGTTAGACAATCATTGATAAATCGGTTTATTAAGCATTTTCATAGATTAAATTATTGTTTCCTAGTTAGATGAATTCAACAAATTAGTTAATGCCTTTAATTCACAACATGTCATTAATCAGATTGCAATTCTATTGAGTAAGATCTTGGTTTCAGAGTTTTTAATGAATGTGCGAGGAGCTTGATTATTGATAAACTCAGATTTTCTTTAACTAGACGATTTTAACCTCTAAAACTATCTGCATAGACTTTGCTGATATTCTTGAAAGAAAAGACATATCCACGGTTGATAAATTAATGTTAAACTAAGGTTGTTTTTAGGACATCTTTAGATCCCAACATTTTGGCGCCGTTTCCAGGGAGAATGTCAAAGATAACATAGGTTGCGTCTTTGGAGGATGAGGTATTGAAAATGGAAGGTAAGAACCTACGTAGGCAACAAGTAAAATGCTTGTGCCAACACCTACCTTCAACTGATGCATATAGGTTATATAGGTGCTTAAATTTTGTGTCTATGTGTATGACTAATAAGAAAGAACCTGAAAAACCAAAACCCCCACCAAAAACTACAAAAGCCTAGGGTTCGGTACCCCCTGGAAGAAGCACTTTCATAGATGAAATCATTTGAAAAGATGAATCTCAAGCCTCGGTTGGACCTCGAAAAGGATCCACCCAAATCCCTCAAGCAACAAATTCACCAATTGCAACTCATGCTGAGGTTCATAGTGGAACTGAAGGGACTAAGCAAAGTTTCCAAAACACACATACTCTACCTCTCATCCCTTTAGATGAGGGAAATTCTTGTAATTTGGAAGAAGGAGAAGGGGAGACCAGTGGAGTTTCTGAAGAAAACCCATCACCACCACCTAATCTTGGATCTCCTATGATTTTGATAGAAGGAGGTACACCTGAAATCCCAAATAGAGGTAGCATGATTAAATCTCCTAAGGGACCGAATAATCAACCACCTCGAATAGAACACCCAAACCTAGATATTCCTGAAGGTTATTGGCATATTTTCGACCAAATGCCACAACCAAATCAACCGGGAACCCAAACTTCCACTTTGGAATATCCTATAGTTGATCCAAATGCTAATTCCCCAATGAAAGCCATTCCACTACAAAATCTCCCAACCTTTCATGGATTGATATCAGAGGACCTTGATGCGTTCTTGTTCGAATTTGATGTCTTATGTAGAGGCTATGACTACACCTCTGAACCCTAGAAACTAAAACTGTTTCCCTCCACTTTGAAAGGAGCATCTCTACAATGGTTTATAGGACTAGGAGGGGGAAATATAAATTCATGGGATGAAATGAAACAAGCCTTCCTTAAGAAATATCAAGACTATTGTAGAACCATGGATCTAAAAGAAGAAATCTTTTGAATGACTGCAAAAGAAAATGAGACACTAAAAGAATATGTGGAAAGGTTTCAGTATAACTTGCAAAGATCACCTTACGGTACACTACCATGTGAGGTACTTAAAGCCACTCTGATAAAAGGTATGAAGGATGAATGGGTAGACACATTGAATTTAATGGGAAAAGATGATATTTATCAAGAAAATTCTAATAACATTATCCAATTTGCATCAGGTGTTCACGTGTAAGTACATGAACCATATTGGGAATGTGAGCTCCCCTCACCAAAAATAGAAACATTACTAACGGGGGTGTCACCCGAGCATAATTTGGTAATCTTTTAGAAAATTTTAAAACTAACATTTTGAGTACTCTGACTACACAATTGGATGTTCTACAGGCTAAACAGAAACAAGCAGAAGAAGAACAATACTTGGCCATATTTTTCCACCGATGCAGAAAGAAACATGGTTCGAGGGAATGTCCTTTGGATGTGGTTCAAGTTTGCGCCATCTATGCCAAAGACCATGCAACAGAGCAATGGCCATCGCTTCCAGGACTAAAATTTGTCTTTAAAGAAGCGGAAGAGGAAACAAAACTGGTATATCTGATGGCTTAGCGTCGATAATGGCAGGCCCGTCCCCCAGGTACGCTACAAGATCCCTCTTCTTTATTTTATGGGTAGCATAATCAACAACAAAATTTTGGAAACACATGGTAGGGCCAACCATTTTCTAACCCCACCTGAAAGTCCCAACAATATCCTACTGCACCTTGGCCAAATCAATCAGTTGCAAAACCCACTTGGCCAAATCAATTAGTTGCAAATCCCACCTGGCCTAACTCACAATACCCTACCTCATCTTGGAAGAATTCAAATAATAACCCCTATCCTTCATAGTGGACTAACACAGCTGCCCAAGTCCCCAATTGGAATCACAATTGGCAGCACCCCATAGGAATGACCAATCAACCCATGGGGATGGCTCCTCAAGCTCAACCCACTTTCCAAGCCCCACTTCAATTACCCCAGAACCCCCAACCTCAAATGTGCCCTCAATTACCAGCTGAACCCAACCCAAATACTAATAATAGACCAACCCAAATCATGCAAATTGTTGAGAATTTGGAGGGGGAAATCAATTCAGTAGGGTGCAATGAACTCTGGTTGAGGTCAGAGCGCATGATTTCTCCTTAAGAAAGTAACATTCACCAAGAACAGGAGAATGAAAATAATCTACAACTACCAATAAAACCCTTGACTGTGGTCATAACAGAAGAAGCAAAACAAGGGGGAAACACAGTCGAGCAACATAATATTGATGAAGATGTAATTCCTCCTCCCCCATTCCCCGAGAGGCTAATCATAGATAAACCAGCTGTATATCCTAATTTTGATATCATCGGGGAACTAAAGAATCTATATGTTAAAATCCCACTCCTATAGGCTCTACAAGACATCCCAATTTATGCAAAAATGATTAAAGAAATATGTGGGAAGAAGCCTGTTAGGAAAGCTAAGAATCCATCGACTATTCATGTGGTAGGAGCTTTATCTAATCTTATTCTAGGCAAGCAGGAGCCGGTCAAGTATGTAGACCCAGGGAATCCCATAGTAACAGTCCAGATACAAGGTTGTTCTTTTCCAAATACACTGGTGGATTTGGAGGCAACCATTAATATTATGACCATTGAGACCTGTAATGTCCTGCGTATCACCTCCTTCGAACCTACTTCAATTATGTTATAATTGTCTGATAGATAAGTGGTTAAACCAGTCAAAACATTACAAGATGTATCAATTTTAGTCGACTCTTAGGAATACCCAGCTGATTTCCTAGTTATCAACCCAAGAAGTAGACTTGATGGAAACCCATTGATATTGGGAATACCATGGCTCGCAAAAACAGATGCATACATAGGATGTCGCACATGCAACATGACAATTGCTAGATGAAATGCTACAAAGAACCTCATCATGTATCCTCCAGCTAAACCAAGTCTGCCTATCATACATCAGAAGTTGCCACCGCCTAGATATCTAGAAAATAATCTACAATCTCCTCTCACACTCGAAGAATCTCTCAGACTCAAGAACCAACTAGAAGATGATGTGATCAGTAGCTTCATTAACAACCCAACCATTATAAGCAACCCAACATGTCAAATGCTAAGGGTTGTTTTAGATAATAAAGCATAGGGAGATCCTTTGGAATAATTGATGGAGCAACAGATTCCCACTACTGCTGTCCATAACAACATATCAGTTGAAATTGCAGTAGGGAGGTTTATGAATATTAACACTAATTTGAATGAGCAACAACAACAAAAATTGATCTAGATCCTTTCTAAATATCAGGAGGCTTTTGCTTGGGAGTATCCCGACATGAAGGGCATTGATCCTCAACTCTGTACAAATCATATCTATATTGAGAAAGATGCTCGACCCATCTGACAACCCCAACGAATATTGAACCCTCATCTCAGGGACGTTGTTAAAGAAGAGTTACAGAGACTGTTGGATGTAGATTTTATATATTCCATTTCAGACAATCGGTGGGTCTCTCCACTAGTAATCGTCCCCAAGAAGAATGGAAAGTGGCAGATCTATGTAGACTACAAAGAAATCAATAAATCTACCCAGAAGGACCACTTTCCCCTACCTTTTATTGATCAGGTCCTTGATACTTTAGCAGGGAAGAAGTTTTTTTCCTTCCTAGATGGCTTTAGCGTTTATAGTCAGATTCAGATTGTGCCAGAAGACAAGGATAAAAATACATTTACATGTCCCTGGGGTACCTTCGCATATAGATTATTGCCCTTTGGATTATGTAATGCTCCAACTACATTCTAGAGAGCCATTTTAAGCATATTTTCTGATTTGATTAATGAAGGACTTGAAGTTTACATGGACGATTTCACCCCTTATGGCACTGATTTTTATTAAGATCTAAGCAATCTCGAGAAGGTACTGGAATGATGCATTGCTACCAGGCTATGTTTGAGCCATAAAAAATGTCATATGATGATGACCGAAGGTGTGGTACTAGGACACTATGTTTCTGCAGATGGAATCAAGGTAGACCCCAAAAAAATAGAGGTAATCCTTAATCTGCCTACACCTCGTACACAAACTAAGGTACGTAGTTTCCTTGGCACTGCAGGATACTATCACAGATTCATATAAAATTTTCAAGAACAACTGCACCTTTACATGCTTTAACGTGTAATGTGGAATTTTAGTGGTCTGATAAGTGTGATGTTGCATTCGCAGAACTTAAAAGGTCGGTTTCAACAGCACCAGCGCTAAGAGGACCAAACTGTAAAATTCCATTCCACATCTCTACAGATGCATCGGATATCGCCATAGGCACTGCCCTTGGATAGGAAGAAGACACGAAACCTTATGTTATTTATTTTATTGGCAAAAATATTACTCCCGCTGAATTAAATTATATAGTAATAGAAAAAGAATTTTTAGCCGTTATACATGCTATTAATAAATTCCGCCACTATATAACAGGCTATCTAGTTATTCTGTATGTTGATCATTATGCTATTAAATATTTAGCTAACAAGCCAATTACTAATGTATGGGTTACTTGGTAGTTACTACTATTGCAGGAATTCAACATCACCATCAAGGATCGGCCCGGAAGAGAGAATCTTGTTGCAGATTTCTTGTCTTGCATGCCCAAAAAAGATGATTCTTTGACAATTGAAGACCAATTTTCAGATGAACACATGTTCACTGTCACTATTAAGACACCATGGTACGTTGATGTGGTGAATTATCTGGCAGCGACGAAATTACCAGCACACCTATCATCAAGAGAAAGGAAATTGATCATCTAGCACACTGCATGGTTCACCTGAATTGGTGGATATCTTTTCTACACAGGGGCTGATCTCCAGATCCGAAGATGTGTAAGAGATGATGAAATTTACGATGTCTTGAAGGCAGGTCATGATGAGCCTTGTGGCATACATTTTTCAAAACACAGAACTGGGCATAATATTTTACAGATGGGCTACTATTGGCCCTCAATATTCAAAGACACAAATAAATATGTCTAGGCCTACGACAGTTGTCATAGGATGGGTCGACCAGGCCAAGATGATGAAATTCCCCTAAAAGCACAAGTAGTCACAGAACCCTTCAAGAGATGGGCATTGGACTTTATTGGCCCCTTCAACCCAAAATCAAATCAGAAGGCCTATATATTAGTTGCAACAGACTATATGACCAAATGGGTAGAAGCAATAGCCTTGTCAAATGCAACGGAGGAAGCAATCATTAAGTTTCTCTTCGAATTATTTGTACGCTATGGATTACCCAAAGAAGTAATCACTGACGGAGGGTCACAATTTACAACCCATAAAATCACGGTCACCCTGCACAATTATCATATTAAGCACATAGTTACTTCCCCCTACCACCCACAAGAAAACAAACAAGTAGAAAGTACCAATAAAGTCTTGGAGGCAGTTTTGAGAAAAACAGTCTCAACAAACCGTCAGAATTGGGCAACCAAGCTTCTAAATGCCTTATGGGACTACCGCACAACATGGCGTAACACTACTGACTACTCCCCTTATCATCTAGTC
The DNA here is from genome assembly GCA_010110895.2 of Picea sitchensis. NCBI lineage: Eukaryota > Viridiplantae > Streptophyta > Pinopsida > Pinales > Pinaceae > Picea > Picea sitchensis. Next base: position 156,655 of record SNQJ01S0022272.1, read on the forward strand.
TATGGAAAATAACCTATCTTTCCAATTGAATTTGAGATCAATACTCTAAGGATGGCCCAAGAAATTGGACTGGATCTTACAGAGGCACATACACAATGCTTGCAACAACTCAATGAATTATATGAATCATGCATGTTCGCCCTATAGTGCACAACTGTTATTCAGTAGTAGAGAGCTAGCTGGCATGATAAACATATCAAGAAGAAATCCTTCCAGAAAGGTGATTGGGTGCTTCTCTATGATTCCAGATTTTAGGATTTTCCTGGAAAATTACAGACAAGGTGGCTGGGACCATATGAAAACAATGAAGTTCATGATAGTGGCATTGTCACTTTAGTTACCGTCGATGGGTCTGGTTCTCTTTTTCTGGTAAATGGACATCGGCTACAACTCTACCATCAACCGCTTTCAAAAGAATCCTTTTGCCAAGAAGTAAGTAAGGACCCTATTGTTCAGATTTTAGCTGGTTGGGAAGGTAACCCAACAAATTCAACTTCATAAAATTATGATTTTTACCAGCACTGTACATATTGTATATAGCTTTCTTTATGGATTTGATTGAGTTTTTAGTTTTTTTTCTAGGGAAGTCACTTGAGAAAATAAGAACTAGAAGAGATGACTGTAATGAATATAATTAGCACTCTTTTCTATTCCTTACTCTTGTGTCGCTTTGAAAAACCTATCGAATATGAATCCCATTTTTATAGAAGATGAATATGTCATATTCCGCAGCAAAAAATGGGAAACTATAATGAATGCATGACACTAACAAACCATCCAATACTTTGATTCTTGAATAAACCTACTCATAAAAATTAAATGAATTTAGTTGATGACTAATCAATCCTAGATTCGCTAAAACAAAATGTCTGAGGGGGGTTTCCAATCACTTAATTAGATGGTTAAAATTTTTGAACATCATCATTGTCGTTCATTTGAAATAGAGCAACTGATGTTCCCTTCGTACAATTGTTGTTCCCTTTGCGCAAGGTACTGTTCATTTGAACGAAACAACTGTTGTTCCCTTCGTACGATTGTTGTTCCCTTTGTGGATGGTTGTTGTTCATTTGAATGGACCAACTGTCATTCCCTTCGTGTGATTGTTGTTTCCTTCACAGGTAGTGTCATCCATTTGAAAGTAACGACTTTCATTCCCTTTGTTACAACCGTTGTTCCCTTTGTCGTGATTGTCGTTCCTTTTTCGGATAGCGTTGTTCATTCGAAAGGAACAACTGTTGTTCCTTCTGTGGTTTTTCCTTATTGTTGTTCCTTTCTCTCAAAATTCACGATTCTTTTCTCATAAACAATCATGCCATTATTACGTTAGCCACTCCTTTGGGTATGACCTTCACTAATTAATTTTCACCAGCACAACTTCTAATTATCATAATAACAATGTCATTTTTTGTGTGGACTATCTAGCATACCTTATCGAATTGTTTTTGGATTAATTTCTCTGAATTATCTTAAATATTGTTCATAATCCTTAACCACCATAAATTCATTTCTTTCCCCTATATATATACATATACTTGAATGATAATGTGACTTCATATCATGATAAGGAGTCTAAAGCACATTTTACTTGGCATTCTTAGACTTCTTACGCCATCCCTCACTCTTAAGGAGTAGATGAGCCCCCCTTAATAGAGTCTAAAAAAATAAATAAATGATGGAAACAAAAATTAAATATAAGTAACAAACTTCTCCCACAACGGATAGGGGGTCTCATCACGAGCCAACCTACCACTATCATAAGATAATAACATAAGTGACATTCCCACTATGGCTATTGCACTAGGGCAATGGCCTTTGGCATTTTTTTCGTCAAAGGACAAGAGGTCTCATCACGAGCCGATTTCTTCACTTAGGTTACAATCTAGTGAGTGGCATTATCGTTATCTGGCTACCAAACCAGGATAGTGGTCTTTTTGGGAAAAGACGATTCGACCTATTTATTGAGGATACAGGCTCATCTGTGGTTAAAAGGCAACCTTGTTGAGGCTATGGACGCCTGCTGGTAGCAGTGGATCTGCCTGTGGTATGGAAGTTTACCTTAAATACACCAAGTTTTTTTTGTGTTCCTAGACTTCCTTTACTAACAACGAGACTATCATTCCGGTTATATCCAATAACAAGGGAAAGTAACAAGGTTATGACATGCGAAATATTTTTTAAACACGTGAACACATTTAAATTATTCAGAATCTTATTCCTTAAACATTTTTTGAACATAGGCATGTAAATTTGAATTTCCCACACAAGAGTGATTATTGTTCATGATTACCGTTAAAGTGCTTTTGAAGATTATTAATGATTGTTCTCCCAGCAGCGACGACAATGTAGTAATTACCCCTCACTTGAACTACCTGCCATCATTACACTCGCACATGTCGATGGTCGAGGTCGACCTTTCCATTTATGAGGAGGTGGATATTCTACACATTTACTGATAGATCATAATGATTTCAATAAATGGAAAAAATCACATTTTTATACAATTGATGTTCTATGATATTCACCATTTTTGGTAATATTTTCTCAAAATATGGTCGAATTAAGTTGTAGATGGGAACGATAGTTTTCCTCATTTGTTTACAGAAGATATGGGTGGTCGAACTGTACGTCGATAGCCCACATTGTTGTAGGTAACCGACTAGCCAAGATCAATTTTACATCGTCTGGGATGGACAAAATATTTCAACAGATTGCAGGGATACGACACAAATATCACACTAGCATTTTTCCCAAACTTGCAGAGAGGAGTCTCCGTGATCCGAGACATACAGATTATAGTCACTGAGGAAATTATAGTGGAGGTTACATGCCTCCCCAATGAAGGCATATAGTAGACTGGAAAGTATACAACACTCAAGGAGGCTGTGGAATCTTTCGTAGAACCTGGAGAAGAATTGGATAAAAAAGGGAAGGGACTCAACCCCACTGCTCTCAACGAGCCATGGAGGGAGTTAGAAGAAGTAATACAAAGGTATATCACATGTGATGGGAGGTACGATGTGGTGAGGCCGTGCCACCTCAAATTTTTAGCAACACTAAAACAGAGGTTAGTAATAAATTTGCCATTTTTTCTAAATTCCATGTTACAAGAAGTTGTTGCAAGAACTTAGAAGGCTAAAGACCCTGTCACCATAATTAGTCACCATGGACTAGTAAATTTAATAGTAAACAGGGCCTTGAGCCAAACTCAAATAACTTGGGGAGATTTAATCGAGGTCGATAGGCCCCTACAAATCGAACAACCTGAAATCCACCAGGAAATGCCCTCACAGGAAATTGAGACAACTCAGGAAGAAGGAGGCAATGCCCAAATTGAAACTCCACTACCCCAGCCTGAAATTGAAGCAGACCCCATCCAGCTAGTAGAAACTCAGACCAAACATAAAGAAACATCAAAGAAGAGGAGTCAAAGAATAATTGTTGTTCCTGAAACCTCTAATGTGAAAAGAAGAAGGGGTAAAAAGACAATTCAAACCGAAAACATTCAGGAAGCTATGCATACAGAACAACCCTCAAAAAACACAAAATAAAATGCATAGACAAAACAACCATCACTTGAAATCCTTACAGAACAATTCTTCAAAATTTATGAGGTAGAGATGGCTCAAGTATTGGGGAATTTAGGGACATCAGTTACTGAAGACACAGGTAGGTCTGAAGAACACCAAGCACCAACTTCTTCTTCAAACCTTGCCTTGGATCTCCCTGACATGGAGATGCCATCCCCCAAAGATACATAAAAACTAGAACCTCACATTGAGGTAAACAATCCCTTGGAACATATATAGCACACAGAAGAAACAGGGGAGAAGTCACCAACTGATTAAGGTAGGGAAGACCTTGAAATCCCCCATAAACAGAAAACAACAGACAAAGGCCACAATAAAATCAGAAGGTTGAAACAAGAAAACAAGATATTGATAAAAAGGGTTAAAAAAATCAAAGTATTGAAACAAAAAGTTGGTAGACTCAAAGATATAATTAGAGAATTAAGGAAACAGTTGGAGCAAGCCAACAAGGCCTATGATAGGAAGAAATATAAAAGGCCTAGAACACAGAGAATAAACCCACTTCCCATGAAAAAAGTTCACACCAATTTTGTTGGAACACAAACATAATTGCCTGCTCCTTTGGAAACAATAGAGATAGAAAATCAAACAGAGATTCCAACAGCAGAAGAAACAACTGTCCGAACTGACGAAGTGCTTCCTACAGATTTTCCTGCTCCTTTGGAGGCAATTGATACAGAGGGTAATATCCCCAAGGATGAGTCCCTGTTTTATTTATGAATTGTAAACATGTTTTGTAGTCTGGTGAGCCATGTGTTAGTAAGCTGGTGGGCTTATGTGTTTTTTGGGTTGGAGAGCCTAAGTGTTAAAGGCAAGGAGCCTGATTTTGTATATGTAATTATGCAGAACATTAATAAAATATAAACATCGATGCGTGCAGACTGACCAAGAAGAAAGAGTGATGGGGGACTAAGCTTCCACAAGGTTGGGTAAGGAGGAGGCTAAGTTGGGGCATTCTTCCATTCATGCCCATCCTCAGTCTGAACCCGAGACGTCCGTCATTGACCTCTGCACCCTCACGCAGCTCTGGAACTTGTAACCCGTGAGTCAATCGTGTTGGGGGGGTTCACGCATCCATTCTTCCATCCTCCACCTGAGTTCATTGGGATGCTCGTCTGAACCCATTTTGCATCTGCGTCTACCCTTTGAATACCCACACGCAGTTGAGAAAACCAGCCGGGAAGGTGGTTGGATTCTATACTTCCATCCGCAATCTGAAACCCAAAAACCTCAGATGTCTGTTCTTTACATACCTATACACCATTGAGAGAACTGGTTGGGAGGGGAAGCCGACCTGTGAGTCTGTGAACCCAGTCTATCTTCCATTGTAGAGCCGAGTTAGTACCTGAGCCATTTTTGGGTGGCTGTCTGCTGTGAAGCCTGGACATTCCATAATTGTCTATGTTGTGTGTGTTATAATTGTGGGATGTTGTGGCCATGTAGATCCTTGGCTGAGTGTGGTTTGTTTCTGCCATTTTTTCCCTGCTGAGCCTTGCTGTTGTCCTCCTTGTGTAGGAATGGAGTTGAAGAAGCAGGTTTTTAGGCCTGTGTGCAACACTCTCTCCAGGTGAGGGAGGTGGTTGTCACTGAAGAGGCAGGTTGTTAGGACTGTGAGCAACTCTCCTAGGTGAGAGAGTTTGCTGGGAAGTGTTTTTCTACTAGAGAGAGTCCAGAACCAGCTACGGAGCTCTGAGAATTCCGGTCCAACTTGTTGCTAAAGCCCAAGGCAAGGGAGGTTTAGTAGCCGAAGGACTGTCCTATGTGATAGTGAAGGTGTATACTCCTGGGGTGGGACAGGCATGTGGGGAATGAGAGTCGGTGAGGAGTGGGAACAAGAAGGCTCTTGGAGAGAACCCTTCCAGTTGCACTATGTAGTATTCTTGTAACCTCAGCCTAGTCTAGGATTCCCTTGCCCTGGGTGGAGCTTAGTCCCAGCTCGGGGGTGACCCACTGCTGAGCGTGATGAGCATTGTGGTCTATGGATGGGAGGTTCATGGAAGGTCTACACGTAATTGGTGGTCTTCTAATAATAGATAAGTACCACTTTTATGTTCATTTATATGCTGTGTAATGGTACATATGTTGTAATTGATGAGTATTGCCTGTATATGTTGTATATGCTGCATGTGTAGGCTTACTGTTATTTCTGCATTATTATGTTATATATATGTAGAATAGTCATTCTATGTTTATATGGATGTGTATGTTTTTCCGCAAGTATCTCTGTGTGGCATAACCCAATAGTTTAAGGCTGGAGTTGTCGTAGATAAGAATAGAGCAGTAGAGCTGCAGGAGTAGTGGCATTGCCCAGGCCGGTTGATGGCTGGGGATGTTACAAAATAGTATCAGAGAATGGTTGCAACATTGAGCCTTGATGGGCCATGTTAGTGGAAGTTGAAGCAAAATTTTCAGAAAGAATTGTTGTCGAAGTAGACAAAATTCGAGTTCTGACCCATGGTTTCAACGTTGAGCCTGGATGGGCTGGATAAGTGGTCTTTGGACCCGAATTTTTAGGTGGAAATTGTGTCTGGATGAACCAATTTTGGACGCCAGAAACGTTCCTGAGTGCCAATATGATTACCTTGGCCATGTTATGAAGCTAAGGAGGAGTAGCGGTATTGTAAAACCACAATAGAAGTGGTGTTGGACCGCAGATTAATGTGTGAAATTGTGAAGTGTTTTCATAAATTTCAATCGTTTCTCTTCGTTTCATCTTGTGCAAGGTGTGCACACAGTCTGCAAGGAGTGCGACGACAGAGTCTATTTTAGCTCATAAGCTCAGAAGAGATAGCGTTGATCCTCATCAGCAGAAGTGCAAGGAGTGCACAGGAACAACTCTGTGTTGATTTCAGAGAGAGACAAAGTTATAGAACACTCTGTAAAGAGGAGCTCTGCAAGGTGTGCATTGAGCAAGAGGAATGCCAGGAGGGAGAGAATAATTTATTTTCAAGAAATCCTTCGGATCTGAGTTTGACAAAATCCCAAAAATGCAAGGAGTGCGTGGGAAATTGAAATCCTCTAAGGGACAATGCTTTTCATAAGTGCAGAAGAGACCCGATAGACCGACTTGAAGGGGGAGAAAAGGTCGAAGCCTTTGAATACTTCGAAAATCTTCTAAGTTAGAAAAGATATGAACTATTGGAGGTAGATCTCGGTCGTCCGTTTAGAAGCATCGTCAAGATCATGAGATCGATGGTCACCTCGCATTGTGGGGATAGAAGGTGCTCGAGGTTTACGGAGTCAAGGGCAGGCCGCAATCCAAACCATAGTTTTGGAGAAAGGACGCATGTAGGCTCATGGTGAATTGTGGGACAAAAGGTAGTTTGGTCTCAAACCACCTTTGAGCATGCCCGCAATCATGTGTTTGCGTGAGGTCACTGCCTAAGGTCACCTCTAAGGAGGAGCAAAGGAAAATGGGAGAGTGGACTTGCTAAAGTCCTGAAGTCTTGAAGTAATTAGAGATCGTCCATCGTCAAGGCTGACAGGTGGCGAAAGATCCATAACTCTAGAGAGAACCACTTCGGAAGTTTGTGGTCAGGGAAGATATGAAATCATCGAATACTTGAATAGCCGAAGCAGCTAGGAGCCGTTGATCTGGGTTGGACAGGTGTCACCAGATCGCAAACTTCAGAAAATCGTACTCTGGGGTTTTTGTGAAGTTCTGTTTCGGAATGTTCCGAAGCACCGAAGCCAAAAATGTCTAAGGGTCTTTGATTCAAAGGAAGCAACCTGGATCATTGATTTGTGAGGAGACACGTGGAAGAAAGAGACTCACTCCGTTGGACAACCGTTAATCTGAAAGTGCACGCGTGGCACCAGATTTGAAACTTTGGGTACGGAGCACTCCGGAGGAAAGAAGAGGGTGAAAGCGTCGAAGTCCTGAAGGATATCTCGATCATTGATCGAGGAGCAGGTCGAAGGACCCTTGATTTGGTCTTGGTAGGAAATACCCAAAGTCTCGAAGTAATCGAGGACCGTTGATCTCAAATCAACAAGGACCTTTGATATTTGCAGCGGTATCTCCCGAAGTCCTGAAACTCCGAAGTCTCGAAACTCATACACCTGAGGTTCCATAGTAAGTTTCAGCTGTTGGATGTTGGGTAGACGTGGACTGTTGATCCAATCTACTTCGCAAGTTCAGTAATCTGTAACTCCGAGAGATTGTTGTGTTGTGTTTGAAAATTCCCAAAGTTGAAGGCTCGAGTAAGCACCTATTGATTTAGCACTTGGTCATAGTCGTAGTCCCATGTGAATTAAGGGCCTAAGGAAAAATGGGGGATAGTGCCCGAAAACTATGTTAAAGAAGGAAAAAGGGGTTAGGAAGGAACGAAAGACCTGGGAACTTCATGATAGGTTCCAACAAATATCTAAGAGCCATTAGCTCAGAGAAATGAGATCACTGCACAAGAAGTGCATCAGAGAGGAAGCACAAGTTTTAAAGGATTATATCTTTCTGCTCAAGGATCAGAATTGAGCAAGGAAGTCGAGATTGGAAAGGTATCAGAAAGTGATAGAGATGTCTTCAGATAGAAGAAAGAAGGAAGAAGGTCAGGGAAAATTCTTTATTCTACATCTGAGATTTTTCAGAAATCATTTGATCAGATGATGGGTTCAATAAGCAATATGGAAACCCCAAATGGAATTCTTGTTTGGGGAAGACAGTTCAGGTGACAATATTTGCACATCAAATGTGAATGCTAGGTGGAGAAACCCATCTTTAATACATGATAATGCATGAACCATAAGTTCATATGGAGATGCAAAGAATGGGAATAAGGAAGGAAGGTTTTATGGAATATTAAAGAGTTTGGAGATAAGATGTGACATCTCCAAGTATCATCCCTACAGATTGAAGGTAGAACCTCCATTATTGCTATCAGAATGTGCAGTAGAAGCATGGAATGAAGTCATCAAATATGGCATGACAAAAGTGGAATATGCATGAGATGAATTAGAGGAATTCAAATAATAATGGAATGCTGAAAGTTAATATCAACATAATATGTTATGGAAAATATGCAAAGTAGACAAGGAAAAGCTTCTGGATGGAGTCAAGTCCATGGATATCCTAAGATAATGGAAGAAGAAATCATGAGATAGATATCAAGCTAATAGGAATGCATGTCAACACTCCAGGAAGGAAAGCTAGGATAGTAGAGGATTGTTGATGCACTCCAAGGGTGTGAAGGTATTTCCATAAGAGCATGGAGATATCAAGTCAAGAATAATTTAAAAGTGAAGATACTTCTAAAGTGAAATCAATAAGGAACCAAGAAGAAGAAAATGATTCTATGCATGATTTTGAATGTAGAGGACATGGTGCCTGACAAGAATCCATCTTAAGTGACATAGAGCCATGAGTGACAACCCGAGAGGTTGGAGGTATCACTTGAATCTATGAAGGTAAGGTAAAAGAAGGACTTTCAGTTAATTCTATGCAGCTAGCAAAAGATAATCAGAGAGTACAATAAAATCTCAAGTACTAAAGTATTTCGTCGGAAAAGGGTTGAAGAAGTTCAATCTTGAAGAGTAGCTGGATGTTGAAGAATCCAGAGTCTATAAAACAACTTGGTGTGGAATTTGATTCTTCCATGTATGAGATTGGGTTAGTTAGACCTAGGAAATTAAGCAAAGTTGAAGGTTAATATCAGCTTAGTTTGGGACTATAAATGCAAAGGCAAACAAAAGTGATTTGGCTAGAAGGTGCTCAGGACAAAAATAAATAGTCATGTACAGTGACTACAATGAGAGCACAAGAAGATCCAGGAATCCGGGAAGAATTGAATACTTCTGGGATCAACAAGAAAAGTTTGATAGGGAGAAAGAAGTTGTTGCAATTTCTGTGGTAGCAAGTATGTTATGGCTTGTTGGGTCAACCAGAGGAAAGAATGCTTACATGCTTGCAAGTGTTGTTGATGATGTTGTTGCATAAGGAGTGAAGCAACAAAAATCTGAAGTGTTGGTTATAATTTTGATAAAATAAGCATGAAATCTTCTACTGCCATCAGACTTCCAGTGTAAGGTAGCTAGAGAGGTAGTGGGGGGGCCCAGAGGGCCCATAGTGATAATAGTGGAGGCCATTCAATGTAAGGTGAACTAATTCCACTATATTATTAAATAAATCCCACTATATTATTAAATAAGTCCCACTATGGTAGTTAGATATAATAAATGGGTAGTTAGATATAATAAATGTAAGAGGACTTCTTAGAAGGTTCTACTTCTAGAAGATTCCTCCTCTAGAATGTTCTTAGGTGATGGTAGCACTAAATAAAGGGGTTCAAGCAATGTAATAGAATATGAAGAGAATTATTGTATTTGGAGTGGTAGCTCAATAGGAGGATGCCCCCTCGAAGAGGCAAGTGAACAGGAGAGGATCCCTTCCATAATAGGATCCATTGTATGGTGTTGCCCTACCTCAAGGATTTGATAGTAATAAAAAGGATTTTGACTATTGTTCTTGTATATATTTTGTGGTGATTTTGTATTCATTCTTTGGTTCTTAACAAGTGGTATCAGAGCACTTTCCTTGACAGACATTGTGGGCAAATATTTTTTATTTTTGCAGTTTTTTTTTCAGGGAAGAAAAAAGAGGGCCGCGACATTCCAGAAATTTCAGTATATTTCTGTGAAAATTTTTCAGAAACATGTTTTTTATCTGAGTTCCTCTCATAAAAACACCCAAGTTGAAAAAATAATCGTCAGAAACAGAGTCTCGGAAGTCAAGATATTGAAGTTTTAAAATCTGCAATTTTTCAAGGTTTTTTCTGCGGACGGCGGCGCAATTTTTTTATTTTATTTCCGTAGAATATAGAGGCTGAATTTATCCAAAAAAATTACATATATGAGTTCCTCTCACAATTTTACCCAATTTCCAAAAAACAATCAGCGGAAACGGAGTCCGGGAAGTGAAGTTATGAGTATTTTAAATTCAACAGTTTTTCAGGAAAACGCCGCGATTTTCTGCAGTAATTTATTGTTCTATTTTTTGGGTTTTTTCGTGATGGCGGCAGAACTGCAGAGTTCATAAATTTTCATAGGGTGCTCATATGGATATTTCTTCTCAAACGCTAAAAGAAATTCTACATATTATTGAAGCATTCAAAGCCCAATTGTTTGACACATTGAATGACAGATTGTATGGCTTTGTAGATGGGATCAATGATAGTTTTCGTAGTATTCAAGATTCTTTGGATAACATGCAGGATATATTTCTTATGGCGGACCTCAGGGATGAATATACTCAATAAATATATACTTGGTATGATTTTGAGGCCGATTGTGATGATTGGTATATGGATAGTTGTCGTTTCTGGGATGACAACCACTTCCATATTTTATTTGATGACTCCACCTTCTGTAGAGAACATCAATGTCCCACATTAGGAGCTAGTTACCAGCGTCCAGCCTGTATATTCTACAATGGTATTGTTCCTTCCAGATTCATCTTTGATCATCTCCCACTATGTGGATGAATATTCTTATTTGCATCCACATGACAGGTGTCAGTATTGGGAGCATCATTTTCAGTTGGTTATTGGGTGCCAATATCTTCCATGTGGGGTTCACATGAGAAATTAGACATGGGACCCTGGTTTACAAAGGTGGTTGGACTACTTCAGCATGGTGGCTATCATTTCTCACTGGGACCCTGGTTCTCTAGTCTACTTCAACACTATGGTCCACGCTTATCCATGAGACCCTGGTATATGGCTGTACATCAAGCGTTTAGGACAACGCTTTCATAAGGGGGATGGAATGTAAGGTAGCTAGAGAGGTAGTGGGGGGGCTCCAGAGGGCCCGTAGTGATAATAGTGGAGGCCATTCAATGTAAGGTGGACTAGGTCCACTATATTATTAAATAAGGCCCACTATGGTAGTTAGATATAATAAATGTAAGAGGACTTCTTAGAAGGTTCTACTTCTAG
>SNQJ01S0022272.1:183135-200635 GCA_010110895.2 Picea sitchensis
ATTTTATTCCTTTTTCGGGCCTGAGGGACTAAATTTACGAAAAAGAAACCCCCCCGGAGTCCATAGTTAAGCTCTTTTCAGACTCCCTAAAATTGAAAAGATCGCCGAGTGACCTTATTCTTTCACACTCGTTAACATGGTCCAGAAGAATATTCCTGACGGAGTCCATAGTTAAGCTTTTTTCAGACTCCTTAAAAGTGAAAAAATCGTCGAGTGATCTTGTCCTTTTCACACTCGTTAAAATGGTTTTGAATTGACGTCTAGTTGGTGCTAGTTTACCCCTTTTTCGAACCAACTAGACTATTGTCGAAAAAGGTACCCCAATGGAGTTTCCTTTTATGTTTTTTCAGACTCTCTAAACATGAAAAATCACCGAGCTTCCCTTCTTTGGGCTCGTTAAACTTACATCGAAGGACGTTACCATTGTGTGTTCTATCAACTGCATTTGCATCCTTTACCCTTCAGCCTAGTAACAATTTGCCTTTGCGTCTTAACACCTTTGGCCACTGGAGGATTTTTCCCGAGTATCATTTCCTAGAACATCAGTCTTGTCCTTGTGCCTTGAGCTTGTATGTTTGCTGTGCTCGTGCCTCCATTGTAACGTAATATTCCTTTATTCTTTTTCCAAATCAACAAAAAGAACAAAAAAATCAAATATACCCCAAAAAAGAGGATGGGAAAAGTATTTTCTTTATTGGCAACATCATGAGTTGCCCTTGGATAAAGCACATCTGTCTGTTTGATTCATCAGACGATGGGATGTAGTACGACCTTAGGAAGCTCTGCTCGCTGTATTGAGTTGTGTCCTCCCCCATTTGGTTACCCTTCCAAACATATGGAGAGTTTGCGTTGCCTCCTGCTTCGTAGACTTATGATTAACATATATGTTGTCTGAGTCTTATCACTTGTTGTGCTATTTTCCAAGGGAAGTTTGTCACTAAGCCTGAGTCGGCCCCTCTGCAATATGTCTCTTGTCCGCATACCCGGCCACCCTGAACGTCCAATCAAGTCTTTGTTCGAAATCACTGAAGCCTTCAGTCTAATCATCAAGATTATCAAGTCCATAACCGATGAGCCGTCGAAGACCTCTAGGTAGTGCGGTCGTACACTGATATTACACTCCTACCCGAGTTTAGAAGATTTTGAAGTTGTTGCTCGAGATCTGAAGTACAACCATCAGGCCGAATCAGCTTCTGGGAGATGGATACTTTATATGTATATCTTTCTGATTTCGAGATGTAGCTCCATTGTGTATTGTTCGCGGCTACTCTTCATAGTTGTTGGACATGGATCTACAGTGTATTTGATTGGTAGCCATGGTTCTATTTTATTCCGAGCATGGGTATGCCCACCTTGGTGAGACATTTGATATTTTTTGTAGACGGCACCTCCTGATTCCTGATTCTTGGGCTCACTCATTCAGCATATCAGTATAGATTGGTAAAGAATTGGTAATGTATTTCGGCCATCATATGCTCTACTGACCTCACACATTAGGGGGCATCTGTTATAACCCTAAATTGCACCACACATGCTTACCTGACATCAGGCCAACTCATGTCTCTTCATTGCCAAAAACCATGCTAAATAAAACCTTGGAAAACCTCTCAAATTAAGTAACTCGCGCCCTAACCCATTACTGGGCGCGTTGGAACACTGGCAGGCCTACTACTGCACACGTTGGAACGCTGGCTGGCCCATTACATCCCGTGTTTACCTAACAAAGCACAAAAACAGAAAAGTTTCCGACGAGACGAAAAGCTTTGGGTTAGTTAACTGGAACTCCCAGCCATGCATGGCCGAGAGTTCGTCCAAAACCCTAGCTCCTTCTAGCCTGAAAAAGAAGGGGTAGGGGTACTATTTGGAAGGAGGAAAAAGATAGCAAAGAAACTATGCCCAATTTCTGAATCCATTTGTCCCAACCCTTTAGCCTTTTCTCAAGCTTAAGGAGAATTCAAGCAAAGCAGTTGGAGGACAAAGAAGAGGAGGAGCCCAGGATCAGGATCGAGGAACAGTGGTCGGTCTCTATCATTATTGTAAGTTGATTCATCTTGAGATTAATAAAAGAATACTTTTCCTGTCCCAATACACGCGTCATATATTCTTATTTGATTTATGCGTAATCTCTAACCCTTAGGTAGAAGAATAGCATGCATGCGTAGTGTTTTGTCCTGATTATAGGATTGTCTTTGGAAGGAGCAGCGAGAGCAAGCAGATAAAGCGCAATGGAGGATCTACATCAAACATCGATAGAAAAATGTTAGTAGATCTCTTCCAGTATTGGGGTGATAGGTTAAAAGTGTTTTCTTTAAGGTCATGATCTGTGTACAAGTTCAACCCTAGCTTGTTAGTCCGTAGGGTATTATTTCCCAACAACACTTGGTATGGTCTGAATTTATAAGTCCACGATTCTTTGTTGAAGTTGCTGAATAACTTCAGCAAGCTTCATTACTTGGCATTCTAAGGGTTCTTCCACCTTCTGCTCTAAGCCAGTCATAGAGCGAAATGCTCTGTTGATTGCTTCCTCGATCCTGATCTGCTTCGTGAGCAGTTTCTCTTTCTCCTTTTGGATCTTCTCTCTATCTTCTTCAAATTTCGCTTGGAGAGCATCCTTCTCTTGTTGTGTGGCTCGAAGTTGTTCTATGATTTCCTCCTGTGCTTGCTTTAGGGCCTGGGTGGCCTGCGTTGTTTCTTCTTCTGCTTTTCGAAGTCATACTTCAACTTTGGCAACAATCTTGCGGAGTTGAACTGGTTCATCTCCCTCTTCTGTTGTTCCTTCTGGTAGGAGTGCAGTGGAGACTACACGGCTAGACTAAAGTGCTTGCTGCACTACTTGGAGTTCACTTTTGATTCTATTGTACATTGCCTCTTGCTTGGCTTCCTGCTTTTCTATTATCTCTTCGATAGCTTCATTCATAGATGCTATGAGGAAACTGAAGTCATCTAGAGTGAGCGTGGTCTGCATCTTAGTTACAATTTCTTTTGATTTCTTCTGAGAGGAGGGTTCCAGAGGTGATCCTTTTCTTTTCTTTATAACTCTGACTTCATCTTCCGGTCTCTATTCAACTTCCTCTAGGTCTTCTCCATTACCTCCTTTATCTGGTGAGACGAAAGTTGTCCTTACAGATCTGTTGTCGACGTCCTAGATTTACTCATCTTTCTCTGTCTTCTTTGTTTTCTTTTTCTTACTGGGCCTAGGTGTATCCTATGCATCTTTTGGGTTGTTGATGTCTAAAATGTCTGTTGGATCTGCTGCAACAAGGAGGTCTGCCGACCATTCCTTGGTGATCTCTTCTAGGTTTTCTTCTGTCAGCTTATAATAAAACTGAAGTTGTTCTTGGTTCTCATTAGCGCATGGAGTTAGGTATATAAAGTGGCAATCTACGATGAACTTTATTAGAGGTCGGAACCTTTGTAAAGTGTTCGGGGTTATGTGAGGTTCACCTCCTATGGATGCTTTCAATTGTTTATAATACGTGTGGAAAACGACATTTGATTGCCATTTCTTGTTCATGTCGGTTGAGTACCATAATGTACTAAACTTCGTGGATAGAATCTCAAAGGGGTTGAGGTCTGGGAAGGTTGCACCTGCCGGTAGCTCCCATGCAAAAAAAACGATCAGTATTAGAAGCCAGCTAAAATGGAATTCATGTCCCTGGTCCTAGGCTTCTCTACAGTCAATCTCTAGCTGGTTTACCAGGTACTTCACCCAGTTCATCTGTAATCCCTCTGCACACTTCCCTGCGAGGTCAACTACAATGCCAGATACTTGCGTTGGTCTGTTCTTGTGTACCAACTTCCCTGCGATCAGTTTACAGGCAAGGCACACTGCACCTTTCTCAATAGAAGCTACATTGTAGCCTTGCGCACCTTTTTCAACATCTCCATAAGTTTCTTTAATCCTCTGCGCTAATGCTCAGTCTGAAGTCTTTCCAAGGTAAAAATCCTGTGGGTCAGAGCCCTGCATGCTCAGCCCTGTGATCCGATTGATCATCGCCGGATCAAAAGTTATGCGACAGTTTAACCACAGGTATCCTCCGTGGTAACTTTCTAGAAACAATTTTACACAAGAATTCACCTCCTGGTGTTTTCCGAAGTGCGGTATTTTCATAACGGTGAGCAAAGTGGACTGCGCGAGGTTCAACGTCCATTGCTGAGGGATGATATTTGAATTCTTTCCCTTATTTCTTGTCAAGTACTTATACAGGGCGAGCCTACTGTAAAATTTACGGTCCCCTAGGTTGAAGTTGCAAAACTTCAACGCTGCAACCTTGTCTTGATCTGCACGATAGGTGCATACTCCTTTTGGTAGATATGAAATGACTACGATGTATTCAAAGTCTCTAGGGAAACTGTCTCTATTAATCGCACCACTCAGAGGGGGTATGTAAGCTGGTAGGATGGATGGAACTAACTTCGTGCTGGCCACATCGTTTTTATTCTTAGTTCTTCTTTCTGCGCCGACTCGAGATGTCCCTACTAGAGAAATCGATGGGGAGGCCTATACTCTTGTCGTGGATGATGCTTGGATGCTGGTGGACATTCTTCTTTCCGACATGACTCTCTTAGTCATTAAGTCAATCAAAACTTCTTCAACTACTTTCTCGGTAGTGCTGAGCTCATCTGACATACAAGATGGGGTCAACTAGCTTGGGTGTGAAAATGAATTCAGAGGCTATAGTGAACGTTATGGAAACCAGACGATGATCACAGGGTGAAGTAATATCAAGTTTCGGGCTTAAATGATCACTTAGAAAAAAGTATTTTCGGTGCATGGCGCGATGGACTAAGTAGGGAAACTTAGCAACGGTCTTCTTGCAACGGACATGGGGCCTCCATTAACTCCATTCTATTCGTTCTAGTGTTGTCCAACGATCTAGTGGTAACCCATAAATGCTTTCCAACTTGTTCAGAGCGTCAGTCGAATGGATATATTGGCTTCCAACGGCTATATTGTTTCACCATGGCGAAGTTCCATAGGTCGTTGTTCTGATATCCCGACGAAGCTCGATTCCTGTGATTTTTCCTTCTATGAAGTTTCTTGTGGACTCTCCTGTAACTTTTCGATCTTGGATTTCTTTTTTCTTAGATTCCTAGCCTTTTTCCCAGTGATCTTCGTCTCGGTCATCCTTTTTCCATTCTGATTCTTATCTTCTCTTATCATAGACACTTCGCAATGTTGAGATTCCTTCTTCAGATCCAAGGGTAATACTCCTTCATCATACAGATTAGGTATCTCGATCTTCTGTGGTTCCTCTAATTCTGTTATAACTTTGATATCCCAGTCCCTCGTGTTCAATAGCTTAGGTCTGTCATCTTGTTCTTCCATCAAGTAGGAGATCCTTCTAGTCATAAATTCCATGAGTTCTTGCTTCTTCTGTTTTAGGGATTCCTTTTCTTCTTTTCTCCGGATCTGGTATTTTTCAATCCAGATCTTGCCTGACAAAGCTGGAAATGGGGCATGGTTCTCAATAAATTTAATAACTTTGAATTCTTCCTCTGTCGAAGTTCCATGGGTGCTCATAGCTATCTGAGTAATCCTGGCACACATGGTTACCATTTTTCCTTTAAATAATCCTATGGTTCCTAGCGAAGGAACCATAGCAGGCCTTCCTAGGGTTTCCCAAGTACTTTTTGTCATAATGTTCATCTGTGTTCCCTCATCCAGAGCACAGTCAATGTCGAAGTCTCCTATTCTTACTTCGATTTTCTCCTTTTCTTTGAAGATCTCTGATGAGCTAGCATCTTTATGTTCATTCAAGGTTTCTTTCATTTTCAGTAACATAATCTTTGATTCTTTCTGGGGTTCTTCTATAATCTTAGTCTCTTGATCTCCTTCAGATTTTGCTTGTTCCATATTCAGCTTTTTAAGTCTAGCAATCATTCTAGGGAAATCCAGTACTTCATGGTCCATAGCCTTACAACAGAGGCAACTAGGGTTTCTCCTAGGGCATTCCTTAGCAAGATGTCATGGTCTTCTGCAACTGTAAAAAAGAGTTAATCCTCTCTTTCTCTTCAATGATCCCCAATTCTTCTTGTACTGCGCGCTAGGATCATAATGGTTAACATGCAGAGGTTTCTTTCTAGGGTCCTGCATCCATTGGTTAGTCCAATTTTTTTTTCTATGCATAAGTATGACATATCTTTCACTATTCTTATCAGATCTATTCATATCAAACTTTCTTTTATCTAACAATACCCTAGTTTTCAAGCTAGGACAAAATCTATCAAGCATATCTAAATCCATACTTTAGAAATAAAAAATTTCACTTATTTGCTTCTACAGAGCACAAAGCTTTCAGATCTAAAACTTGAAATATTCTTACCTTTATCAGAGCATAGAGCTTACAGATCTTAGCTCTTTTCCGCAGATCTGACCTCTTTCTTTAAGAAATTTCCACTTTTACTTTTCTTAGAGAACAGAGCATTCAGATCTCGCTTATTTTATTCATATCTGATCTTCCTTTCTTCAGATCTGACCTTATTCCTAGTACAAATCTTCGCAGGTTGAGTAAAAATCTATGCACTAGGTCAACGGATCTACACACATAGCTTATTTTGCATAAAGCTTCTTCTTCTTCAGTTCCCAACAATCACAGTTTCAGGTCCCAACAATGGAACCATGTGTTGGCATGGGGGCATACCCAGGGTTCGACGCTCAAGCGCACACCACAAATCCCTAACTACCGACCCTTTTGGAAACACCTGCGAAGCAGATGAAGTCTCACCCGAGGTAGAGGCAAGGGTGGTTGTAGGACTCATATGTCTGCAACCTTAGCTGGGACACAGATCTGTGATTATATCTCTTAGCGATTACCTAGCATAAATTATCCATCGATATTCAACCCTTATGACACTTCGCATATGGCACAGAGCATCGCAGTATGTACTTAGATCTAAGATGATTCAACACTTAGCCACATCAAGATAGATTAGATTCAATAGATCAAGCACTAAGCATCTTATATATCAGACCTAACATTCATTCATATCTCATAAGCAGAAAGAATAACTAGATCTATCTAAACACATCAAGGCATTTAGCAAAGGAGAGATAAACACGTCAGGTCAAAGCATAGAGCACAACACACATAGTTATTGTGGTTCACCCCCACCCTGGGACTACGTCCACAAAGTATTCTTATTTATTATCTCAGTCAAGCAGTTTACAGTACAGAGCTCCAACAATCCTTACTTCCCACAGGACATAATATCTGTGCAGCTCGCTAGATCCTTCTTCCTTGCACTTCAACACAAACTGCAACAAGTTGCACTGAGCTCTGCAAGCTTCTTACAATCATGCAAAAAGCACTTACAATATACACCTGATCACATAGATCCAGTTACTAAGCCGTTAGGTATACATCACATAGATGAACTACCCTCTTCCACTTACATTGCCTAAGTATCTATTTATAGATTACAAAAATGGGCCTAAACGTGGGTAAACCCACGGGCTGACATCCATTTCCCGTTACATTAACCCAAAACCCTATTCCTCTTTGCATTGCGCTCCATCTTTGACAAGCTATCAAAGTCCCAAAAACGGTCAAATATGATCAAGTGTTATTCAAAACTTGGTCAAGGGCCAACACTTCCTCAAGAAATATATCCATGTCTTTCTGGAAAAATCATGTATGAAGGGGACATAATATATGGATCCAACAAGTGAAGGAGCTGTAACAGGTCCTTCACATAATTATGAACGCACTCTAGAATCCCATTTTCCCTTATCGCTCCAGATGGGAACCTCACTTGACTTTGTTTTCCATATATACAATGTTCACAAAAGTCGACTTCTAAATTACATTTAGGAAAATCTTCGACCATACCTTTGTTATGCATAGCTCGAAGTCCTTTTTCTCATATGTGTCCCATCCTATCGTGACATAACATTGTTGAGTCAACTTTATGATGACTTGTTGAGTCGGTTTGAATCGACTTAGCCTGAGTCGAGTCAAAGTTGAGTTGACTTTAGGAACAACAACGATGTTGCATCCAGTCGAGTCGACACTCCCTAGTAACTTGTATAGGGTTCCAATCCGAACTCCTTTAATTAAGACCATCACACCTCTAACCATCTTGCACAAATCCTTCTGAAATAGAGTGTGCACCCCTGCATCACTCATCTTGCTGACATATATTAGGTTTCTTTCCAAACTCGAAATGTGTAGCACACCTAGAAGGGTTCTACTTCTCCCATCCTACAATATCAGTCTAACTCTTTCCCGTCCAACAATTTTGGTTGTCGAGTCATCCCCCAAGAACACTTCTCCTCCTTCATATTGTTCATATTCGCAGAACCATTCTCTATGTGGTGTCATATGATAGGATGCTCCTGAGTCGATCAACCAAACATCTTGATCTGAATGTGTACTGGTCAACGCCAAGTACACATCACCTCCTTTATTTGGAGTTGTCTTTCTCCCAGTCGACTACTTCTTGCTGGATCCTGTACCGACTTGCAGTCCCTTTTGTAATTCCTAGATTTACAGCATTTCCAACATCTTCTTGTTGAATGAACAAGGGATTTAGATCTACCCTGCGACTTAGAATAATTTCTACCTAAGAATTTTCCTTTATCTCTGTCAACCGGTCGACCTCTCACCATTAAAGCATATTTGGTCGATCCTTCCATGTTCTTCCTTGTCATTTCTTCTGAAAGTAGAGATGCAACCACATCTTCTAGCACTAATGTGGTTGTATTACTCTCTATACCCATGACTAAGCTATCCCATGAGTTTGGAAAATAACATAATAGGCTAATATATTTCTCCTCCTCAGTGATTTTAATATCCACATAAGATAATTGACTTATAATGGTATTAAACGCATTTAAATTCTCAGTCACTGAAATTCCCTCACTCATCCTTAGAAGGTATAGTTTATTTCTGAGAAACAACTTATTTACCAGGGATTTCGATTGGTACAAGCTCCCTAACTTGTCCCACAGTTTCTTTGCCAAATCTTCCCCTGAGACATTCAACAATACCGAATTTGCAAGACAAAGTCAAATCATACTCCTTGCTCTTCTCTCGAGTTTCTCCCATTCTTCCATCAACACACCTGTCGACATGGTGCCTGGAAAAATGTTGTCCATTGTTCTAGATCTACAAGGAAATATTCAATTTTAAGCTTCCAAAGCTCAAAATTATGGCCATTGAATTTTTCGATCTCTATTCTCGAGTTTCTCACCATTATTTAACACAATCTTTAAAGATTTATGACTTACAACTCTTATTGAACCTAGGGTTTAGCTCATATCCAAGGTTATTATACCAAGCTATGATACCACATGTTAGGAAATGAGACACACTTCCATGCTAAACCTATCAGTAGAGAGGAAGAAAGATTTAATCAAGAAAGTACATGACAAAGCAAACACATAGTACACATAGATTTTACCTTGGAAACCCGAACCGAGAAAACCAACATTCATTGAGAGTTTTTCTCTCTTGTTGTCTTATTCATTGAGAATAAAAGGTTACAAGTCTAACCTTGGTCCACACCTAAGACACAATTGACATCATACCCTCTTGCTTTACACAAGAACAACCTTGTAGCCAATTTGATTTACATCTACATGACCAATAACTTCTACGATTATTGATTCTTGGTGATTAGCCATTCATCATCTTTTTACAGCTTTACAACACACCTTCTTTATAGGATTTACAGTAGGAAAAACCCTAAATAAAAGGCGCCCAAAAATTATTACAAATACAAGCAGATCATTGGCTACAAATCTTGTGCATCTCGGAATTCTGTTACAGTTGACTACCAAGTCAGATTACCAGTTGACTACCAATCAACCTTCATTCTATTGCTACATGCCTTCATGTCGACCTCTTGTTGGTTGACCTATTCGAATTTACCCGGTCGAACCACCTCGAACTTCGATTTACTGTCGATTCCTTCAACTTCGTCTTTACCCAGTCAAACCACCTCGACCTTTGACTTCGATTGTTAGTCGATCCACCTCGACTAGACTTTCACTGCAAATAATATAACAACCCAACACCTTCCATTAGTGATGATGAAAAATTTCAAGAGGAGGAACCACAAGTCAACTAGGTAGAAATGAATCAACAAAAGACTTCATCTATGCACATCCTAGTAGTGGTTCATGAACAACTTGATCATATACCATTATAGTGGGAGGGGCCACTCTTGGTTCAACCAGAGGATATATATATTTTTCTTAAGATTCCGCATTCAAAGGTTGTTCTTCATTCTGTAACTGATCAATGCTTGGATATCAAGGTTCATCATGACCCAATTGAGTGAAGGATGATGGAGGTATTTTAGTAGGTAGATTTTAACAGTTTCAAATCTCATGCATTCATACTTATTACTATTGAAATACCATGTTCTAAATTCCAACCAACAACCTTAAATTATGCCTTGACTAGAAAGTACATCAAGACACATTTCCGACATAGGATATTTCTCGATTGGTTGCGTTGGAAGGTTGACTTTGTTGATATTTCTCATTGGACTAATCACCCGACTACATGGTTACATTGGTCATTTGAATATGTTGATGTGATCATGGTAGCTTTGAGGTGAAAATATTGGTTTTTAAGGGTATTAGTACTAGGTTCTTTCCTTGCATGTCATTTTAGTTTCTTTTCTTGCTAAATTTTATGTTTTTGGACAACAATTTAACTTTCCTTTGCAAAGAATTTCCATTCAATTATTTTAGTTTTCAACCTTTGCTTAGTGTCACTGATTTTTGCCAAATTATATCAACATATGGTCGTGTCTTGTTATGATTTTACATTCATAGTATAGTGGCCTTCCACTTTGCTATTCCTAATTCAATTCTAAGTGTCTTGTCTTGCATATGCTGAGCCTTTGTGTCTTATCATTAGAGTGAGCTTAGATGGGGGTTCTATTTGTTCATGTTCCCAAATCATTGAGCCTTTAGGATGGGTAATTGAAGAGACATAGGAGAGTCTTTAATCATCTTATGTATTGTCTCTTCATTTCTTATCACCGAGTCTTTTTCTTTGGGCTAGTCGTCCCCCTTATCCACCAATAGGGATATGGTACCATTCATCATATATCTTCCTGAGTCATCACTTCATGATGAGGGAAGAGTGTCATCATTGCTCTTCTTTTCAGCAGATCATCCTGCATAAACTTCGGCACATTATCTCCAGATGGTCTAGAAGTAGAGCACCTTGGTATTTGTTAGCCTCATTGGCGGTTATCTCACATTCGATAATGCTGAGCATTATTGGGCTTTGATTGGATGATCCTCATCATTATTCGACTTCAAAATATCTTTCATAGTGAAAAGTTGTGTGCATACCTTAGGATCCATTGACATTATTGGTGGGTTTCCTTCACACTTGGCAGGTGTTTACATTATTGACATATGACTAAGTGACTCTCTCCCATGTGTCGACTTCAACACATTTACAGCAGGGAGGAGTGTACATGGTAGGTGGTAGCAGGTAGTGGATTTTGATGAGACCCCTTATGTTTCATTTTATCAATGACAGGTTTATATTACTTTAACTCCATTTCCCATTGGACAAGATTTGGTATCACATGTTATCTCATAGGGCCTTCTTCTTCCACATAGGTACAAGGGTCTATTGGTGCATTCCTTCAGTTCTCATAGAGCATCATCACATTTTTTAGATACAAATGTTTCTCGACATCCCACAGGGGTATCTCGTCCACTTGAGTTTCCATTGTTTACCCTTGGATTTTCACCCTTGAAAATCCCGAGGGTTAAGAGCCAACATAGTCCATTTTGGTTGACAATCATAGATTTACCCAGGTTGATCACTTATGTGAGCCAGAGGTTGGTTCCCATCGGAGAAAGATACGAGACTAGTTGGTGGTTGTTTTTCTTTAGAGATAGAGCTAGCATAGTTTCACATGGATTTGAGAGAGATTGCTATTTTTAGCAGGTGCCCTAATTTTTAAGAGATAATGACTAGAGACTCATATGATAGTTTTTAGCATACAATATTGGTCCTTGCACGATTCTGAGCTCGATGACGCTTTGTCTGAGGATCATGCAGGTAATTTCTATTTTTAGCAGGTTGAGCTTCAAATCTCAGATAAGGATTCTAAGTGTATAATGTTGATCCTTGAGACATTCTAAGTTAGTGGGACCTTTTTCGGGATTA
Organism: Picea sitchensis; assembly: GCA_010110895.2. Classification (NCBI taxonomy): domain Eukaryota; kingdom Viridiplantae; phylum Streptophyta; class Pinopsida; order Pinales; family Pinaceae; genus Picea; species Picea sitchensis. The sequence continues at coordinate 195,285 of SNQJ01S0022272.1, forward strand.
CTTGTCAATATTTCTATTTTTAGTAGGTGGAGTATCGGGGATCGCATGTCAATTTTGATTACATATTTGGAATCCTCATGGAAAATCAAATCCAATGAGTATAATATCATTGAAATGCAACAACATTCTATTTTCAACAGTGTCTATTTTTAGACATTTGACTTTTGGCGGTGGTCTCCTAGTCATCTTGGACATATTTTGTAGTTTTCTATTTTTTAGGGTCAGACCCCTATTTTTAGCAGTTTCTATTTATAGTAGGGGTGGTTGCCTCCAAAGGTGACAAGTGGCAGGGTTAGATTCTGACAAATGACAGTGACACATTGTGACATGTGGTAGCTGGATGATATAATTAATAGAGGGGGCACACTTTTCAAGAAACAAGACAATTAATTAATTAAGAGGGTACATGGGTGAGTTGGTACACATGATTAATTTATGTGTTTGAGTTGAATAAAGATAAACTTTCCCTTTCATACACATGCTCCATATTCCTTACGCATATTCCCTAAGTCTCATTAATGTGCCTCCATTTTCCCTATTTTTTACCCTCCACCTTTTTCTTTTTTGATTTCCTAACACATTGTCTTAAATGAGTCTCATTTTTTCCTAATTTCTAGCTCTTCCTATTTCCTAACACATTGTCTTAAATGAACCTTTATTTTTCCTATTATTTAACATCCCCCTCTTCCTAATTTCTAGTGCATTATACTAATAAACCTCCATTTTCCCTATTTTTAACATTCTTCTCTTCCCTATTTTATAGCATTAACCTGCCCCCATTTTTTCCTATTTTTTTTGAAAGATTAATTCCTTTTCCTAACTCCTATTTCATATCCCATAATACTCCCTATTCCTTGCACATATTATTTTTTCCATACACATTACAATTACTTCCCTATTTATTAGTACTCCTATTTTTGGATATTATATCTAATTAAATGTTTTTCCCCTCCACACATGTTCCTTTTTTCTCTCTCATATGCTATTCTTTTTCTCCTTTATGTGTGCCGATTCTTCCTTATTTTTAACCCATTCCACTCCATTCCACTCCTTTCTTTAGTGCTTGCATTATTATACCATGTGCTCCCCTTTACTCACACTCCTCCACCTCATCTTTCACTTTCCCTCTCAATCGCCTCCTTCTTTCTCTCTTTTCCTTGTTAACGTGTGTTAAACTCCTTTTCTCCCTTCTCCATGCGCCTTGATTCCTATTGTCCAGGGTGCAAATCCCTTACTCTTCCCATGTGCACTTCTTTCTCTCATATTTTTACTATCCACCTTACCCCATATATCTCACTTTCCATTACCACACACCTTTGTTTATCCCTCTATTACACGTGTGTCTCTCCCATGCATTGATTTTTTTTCCATGCGTGAGTTTATCTCCCTCTTCCACACGGATGGGTTTTCCTCATCTTCATGCGCCATTACTCACTCATGCACCTTACTATTAGCTTTTCTTTGGATGCGTCTTCATATTATTGCATTGATAAGTGCGCCCCTTCTCCTCCTCATTGTTAGGCTCCTCCTCATTGTTATTGGTTGGATTCTAGTAGCAACAATATACATAATTTATATTTCTCTTCTCTCATTCTTTTTCTCTAGTTTAGCTACTTTTTTTTTGTGCGCGAGGATATTCATTGCACTGGTTCTTGACTTGTTTTCTATGGTGCAATTAGTTCTTTGATGAGTCATTAATAAAGAAGTGTTGTGCTTGTATTGAGCTTTCATTTCTTGTTGGTATCGTGATCTTACTTAGTGCATTGATTAGTAGTTTTTCGCTGCTTATTGTGATTAATTTCGATATTTTAAGTGGTTTCCATTTCCTCTTTCTATTAATCTTTCTCACACTAACACTGTAGGGATCTTTCCAAGTGATTATACTATCTTTTTCTCTAACGTCTTGGGCGGTTTTACACGCTGTCCAAGACAAGTTTAGCTGTTGTTTTTTTGGGGTTTATTGCAAAAAATCAGACCCAAATTAGCAGTGAGGTACCTAGGGACTTCCCCCAGTGGTTGACATGCACCAACTCGAACAAAGAGGAGGTTTGCTTGTGACATTTGGGGGCATTCTCCCCTTGAATTAGCCACTTTTCCATCGTTGATTTTACATTTATATCAGATTTGATTGGAGGGTGAAAAAGTATGCTAACACATAGGTAATAGAAATTAAAGTTATTAAATTTGACTATGTCAACTATCATTGGAATTTTGGCAAAATATAAGGTGACAATTATGTGATCATTTTAGACATCTATAACAATTGTTTTTATACTTTCAACAACTGTAACAACATTTTTCTATCTACCATATTTCTCATATTGCATTTCCTTATGCTCCACTATCAATCCTTAATGTTTTCTCCCATGGAACCCTTCCATGATTTGATTGTTTATTCCATGGCATTGTAGGCATATTACTATGGAGTGTCGCTCTCTTTGAAACAACACACCCGCCTCACATCCAACGGCGCATTCATTTTGTGTTGTCAGCCAATATGTTCTTATTACCAATAGCAAGGTTTAAATGCATCCACTAAGGGTTGAAGCCTCGCCACTCTATATCTCAAGGAAAAATCTCAGGTTAAAGGGGTCAATCCTTGATTAATTTAGATATCCTCTAAAGCTTTATCTCTTAAAGATAATCATTGTAGCTTTATTTGCGACATATTTTAAAATATTCATGAATGTTGTAATCTATTGACATAGGTAACAAAAATTAAATTTATTAAAGTTGAGTATGTCAACTATCATTAGAATTATGACAAGATATAAGATGACAATTAAGCGATCATTTTCAACATCTATAATATATTTTTTTCATACTTTCGACAACTGTAACAATGTTTTTCTGTCTACCATATTTCTGATATTGGGTTTCCTTATGCTCAACTATAAGTCCTTAATGCTTTCTCCCATGGAACCCTTCCATGCTTTAATTGAATATTGCATGGCATTACAGACATATTACTATGGAGTGTCACTCTCGTTGAAACAACACACTTGCCTCACATCCAACAACATGTTCATTTCATGTTTTCACCCAATATGTTCTTATTACCAATAGCAAGGTTTAAATGCATCCATTAAAGGATGAAGCCTCTCCACTCTAGACCTAAAGGAAAAATCTCATGTTAAATGGGTCAATCCTTAATTAATTTAGATATCCTCTAAAGCTCTATTTCTTAAAGATAATCATTGTAGCTTTGTTTGTCCCATATTTTAAAATATTCATGATCAAAATATAAGGTGTTCTCATGAACTCATCATAGTGAAATCCTTTCCATTGCACCATTTAGAAAGGCTCGTGGAAATGGAACATAGTTAATAACATCCACCTTAAGGAGAACCTAATAGGCTTGCGGGAACATAACATGGGTAATGGTATCTAAAATAAGGAGAACAGTCTAGAATAATCACTCTAACATTATCAACTCTTAATGTTGCAAGTTCAACCCTACCTCCAGGTGCACCCATGACTACCTTAAGGTACTTATTGAATCTTGTTATTTTATCCTTAACGAATGGTGTGGAAATCTTCACTCCCAACTGTTAATTCCAGGTTCCATAAGTTTGAATTCAAGTGCACATATTACAAGCATAAGTGCACTTATAAATTCTGTTTAAGATTTTCCTGGCACCTTAAAGTAACAACCATGGAATTCGTTGGAGGTAGCACTCGAACTTGTCATATAAAGAGGTGATAATTAACATGACCATATTACAATCATAAGCCTATCTCCACGTTCTCCTTACATATCTTCTTAAAATCCTACCGTTTAACTTGATTGGGCTCTAGTATGGCGATAAATTAATGGAGGTTTACTAAAGTAAAGTCTATATTTAATTTTCAATGTTCTCACATAAATAACCATATTACAAACCCAAATCTACCTCCATATTCTCTAGATCCGTTAAAAGCCTATGATTTAGCAACTAACAAGCATATGGTCAAGAATGATGGCATAAATGATGTTGTAGCCTTCTTCGATAGGCCTTGAATGAGAATTTTCCAACTCTCTTCTTACTAACTCGAAGAATGAAAAATTTGCTTGAAAACACTAGTTCGAATAACAACAATAAAAATCTCAAATCTTCTTAAACTAATTATTAATGAATTATTAATAAATGAAGGCCAACTAATATTAATTGTAGATATAATCTTAATAGCAACATAATTACATTTAATAAACTTATGCAATCTTTTCTTTTTTATATTCACACTAAGACTTCTTTCAATTATATACATAATTTTATTACCATTAAATAAAATATTTTTGTAAAAAACAACATTATTAAACTCGGTGTACTCATAAGTTAGTAAAAGTCTACCTAGAAATTCGAAGAACCACCCCTAAGAATTCAATACACAGAATTCAATGATTCTCTCTGTAAAAAACGATTCATTCATCTAAACAATGGTTTACTTATAAATTAGTGAAAGTCTACCTAGAAATTCCAAAAACCGACTCTAGGAATTCAATACCGGTCATTGGATAACTTAAATATTCAGCGCATGTGTTTGATACTCATCACAATGAACCACTTTGAATTAATTATTCTAAAAGTTATAGTGTCAGTGTTTTATTGAAAGTATTTAAATTATTTAATAATATGAGTTTGATTTAACGTAATTTAAATTTAAATGTTTTATAAATTGATTTTGTAATTATTTAAAATAATGAAAAATATATTTTTTAAATAATAATTATTTTAAATTAATAAAAATGTAAATATTAAAAATTAATATTCAGTTATAATAAAAATATTTAAAAATAAAAAATATCTATAAACCAATCAAAATCTTAAAAAATTCCAAAGGTTATAGATATCCATTATATTAAATCTTCACACTTTTGTCACCATCATGTCTTGCATTATAATTTTTTTTTTTGATATTAACAAGTTGATTACCTTATCTAGGTGAGTTCATCATGTGTATGTGTTGCATTATAATATTTTCTTGATAGTAACAAGTTGATTACCTTATCTAGGTGAGTTGAATAAGTGAAATAGGAATGATACATGCATCTCATATGGTAAATATTATATATTTTCTAACTTTAAGTTGGTGAGTTGGGTTATGTTCTCAATCAAATTAGAATTAGTATCTATATTTTATATTTAAAGTTAATTGGTTGTATTATGGTTTAGTAATATTAATGATAATGAGAGTTTGTTTTAATTTTAAGTGTATTTTGTATCATTTGAAAATACATGTTTCAAGAAATTGGTAGTCAATATCCACTTTGTTATGCAACATTGAATGTTGCCATGGGTGGTGTATTGGTTGTCAGATTTAAGGGTAATTTGAATTTGATAATCAATCATCATATGCCGTAGCATTCAAAA
>SNQJ01S0022272.1:203135-228536 GCA_010110895.2 Picea sitchensis
TTATATATATATATATATATATATATATTCTATTATTAATATAATTTTTGTGTAGAATATAATTTTTATTATAATTTTTTTTATTATATATAGTAGTTGGGAGATTTTTATATTAAAAAGACCATAGCAAAGTTAGTAGAAAAATTACATTAAGTTTTGTTTCAGAGTTTTTAGGCAAAACAAAAGGAAAATGCCAATTATAAGTCTATTACATAGTCTCTTAAGATCTTTAGGAAAAACTTCCTAGTATTTATTTATACTATAGACTCTATAGTATAAAACTAAAATCCTAATAACTTTATAAAACATATGACTTAACATAAATCATAATGACTAGCTGCTTCTCCCATGCCTACATTTAATTGATCCCAACCTTGTTTAACAATTTCCATGTCTTCGGCTAGCTGATGTATCGTCTCTTCTTCTTTCAACTCCTCACAGTTGATTCACTAACTACCCTTGATTAAAGGCCCCAGGTTGATCTCCCTTACTCAAATTTATAACCATATTTCTAAGCATGTTGTAATATGTTTCAAGAACAACTATCCGATGCTTCAGTTGGACAAGAGTGCCCATAATTGTTGCTATTTGTGTAGTGCCTAGGTGTTCAATCTCATGGATGTTTTGTAGCAAATGAGAAGATTGAAGTCCTATTGCATTGTATAGACTCCTCGTGATTCCTAATAACTTTCCTAATATCTTGAATCTCACAATAGTCCATTTGAACTTTGTTGTAGCCAGTATTCCAAGTCACTTCTGTTGATTCCTTTAACATCACCATGATTAGATTCCACAAAGTATTGCAAAATCATGTCACTTTCACCTTCTTGATCTCACCATTGCTTTCATAATCGTCTTTTTCCATTTGATTTCCTTTGACATACCTATTATGTGTTACAAACAAAGCAAAAGGGGGGGGCTTTCCTAAGAAAACCTTCTTTTACATTGTTGCATAATATGAAGGCTGACTCATTTTTTGTTTAACACAAGTAAAATAAACATATGAATTATATTGCAATGGTTATGAATATTATACATGTTTCTTCTAATGAACATATGGTGGTGGAATTTATGAATTCTAAGTTTGGTTATATATGGGCATTATATTGTTTTTTCAAACAATACTGAGTTTATAATAATAATAATAATAATAATCTATTTTTAAGGTCATGGCCAAGCCAGCATACCAAATTGGTGTATGAGACCCCCTTGTTTGTGGGACAAGGGACCCCCCTCCGCCCAACAATTTCACTGGTAAAGTCTACGAAGGTATACATACCCTACCCCCCTCTGAATTTGAACCTGTGACCTCTTAAGAGGAAACACATATTCTTAACCATTAAGCCCACTCAGGTTGTATACACATGAATACACATTTAAATTGATATATTATATACCATGACTATTTGAAATCACAATGGTTATAATTCATTCGTTCCAATACATATGGTCGTGGACCTCATACCTATGAACTCACATGTTTAATGAGGAAGCATGGTTCCGTTGATAGATATGGTCCTAAGTTTTCAAGTTCAAGATTCATGTACCACGAAATCTACCACTCGACATATAAGGATACGAGCTCAAGTCTCGAAATGTGAGTTAATGCATGAAACGATGGAAACATACCAACAATAAAGAACAAGTTGTGTTATTGTTGTTATATAAAAATATAAAGGGAATCATAACTATTTAAATTTCAGTGGTATTGGTTCATATGGATCTTAGTTTGGTTCAAGTTTTCATTTCAAAATTGGTATTTGTTTTTACAGCTTGGATGGTTCGAAAATATGTATATTTGGACTGTGGGTGGAGCGTTAAAAGATGATTATGAACAGTGTGAATATTAATACAATTTTCAGATTCTTTTGATTTTATCTTTATCAATCAAAAGAGTCTGCAAATTATATCAATATTCACACTATTTATAATAATCTTTTAACGTCCACCCATAGTCCAAATAACATGTTTTTGAACCAATCTTGCATGAATATGATGGTCACGTGGTATGGTTTTCTTTGGTACTATGTGTATATATCTATGATGATTTTATGAGTACTCGTTGAAACCTATGGATAAGGAAGGTCCCCCTTTTTTACTTTTGTTTAAAACTCTTTAAAATCTATTATTTTTTATATATTCTTATGTTTTTTTCCGAGTCAGCTTGAAATTATAAAAATAATTTGTGGTTTGTCCATATAACCACATATTAATAGTTAGTTAATATTTTCGATTCATAATGAATATTGAAAGTTACCAACTTCTTGATTACAAACAACATAAAGGTTGAAGCCTCTGAAAGCAACATGATCATTTTTACACACACTTGCTATGGTATGCTTAAAGCAATTTTCTCGTTTTTAAATTCATTTTTCTTATCAGTACACTAAGAATTACTAGGGTCTAAAAGTTTTGTTGATAGCAGGAGTACTTTTTTAAATGGAAAAATGGGTCAATCCCTGATCTTTTTGTTTGCAGAAGGTATATCTTACAGTTTGGTCCTTGAAGAAAAAAGTATTTATTGTTTCCACCATTAGCTCGCCTAATTGGTTTTATGGTTGCAGAGACTAATTCCAGCGTCCAAAAGTATTCATAGAAGCTTGTTGCATCTTTTTCAGTCTAAATATTTTATATGTCATTTACATAACAACCAAGCGGTCTCGAAAATACTCTCTGTCTATGCAAGAACATATTTTTGGTCGTGACTTTCACATAAGTCTGAAAGAGATTTAAGACTGCCATTCTAATGTATTGATGAGAAATAATTGAATAAAGAAGACTGATTTTCTCATATTCATATTTATGTTCTTGTCTTTTTTTTCTTTCTTTCACATGAATGCTATTCTCATTCATTGTAGATATCAGATTTTATATTTTTGTTATACAAATCTCAATTTCTATTTCTACTTGATGTTATGTGTTAGTATTCTCTTTGCATTTTAAGATCTTTGAATTAATAAAGATTCACATAAATATATAAAGTCATAAGGAGATACCCTTTGTGTGTTGTTAAATTTATTAGTACATACATGTATGATGTTATGTAGTGATATGTTTAGAACAATTTTATTTTTATGTTATCTCGCCTAACCTATCATGAAGGAAGAGATCATGTTTATACTCATGCTATAAAATCATGGTGATCATTCTCGCCTCTTATTGGTTTAGCCGACTAGTAGGTCAAAAAGTTGACAAAGGAAATTTCATTTCCTCTCGTCAACAACTTCTAGGTTCTCAATTCTATCCCTTGTCCAATTTCCTTGTTTTAACTTCGATCCTTGAGAAATCCAATTTTGTTTTCTAAGCTCTTTGTGTTAGGATATTTAGACACTTAGGAGTTAGTTAGGGTCAACGTGGTCTAATATGTCATTAGGTAAAAGTGTGTTTCTTTAGTATTCATTTGTAGTTAGGTAATTCAACAGTCACGATATGTTCCCAACATAGAATGATCCGACGTTTCATATTCTCCTCGATCTTAACGGCTACATTGATCCATGGCTTACCACCCGATTGGTCCATGATCTCTATTTAAAGGGAATGGAGGGTCATTTTATGCTAATCGATTGTGAGAAAATCTCTTGTAAATATCCCTGTAATATTTTTCTTTTGCATTAATAAATTGCTCCAAGTGGCCACGTTGGCTAGGGCCGTCGATGTTTCCCCATAGGGGTTTTACCATGTCAAAACATCGGTGTGTTGATATTTGATATGGTTGTGTGAGTGGTTACTGAAGGTTTTTTTTCCTCTGTTGGAATACCCATGTTGTCGAACATGGTATTAGAGTGCATTTGAAGACCCACTCTTGTTGTAGATTGAGATCGTGAAGCTGTTTTGCCACATCTATGGTTTATGCCATTTCCATACATTTATGGGATGAGAGGACTATTCCATTGCATTTGGAGTGCTTGTTTCATTTAGTAACATCTTTCATTTCACTTGAAAAAGTTTTCGTTTTCCCAAGATACAACCATTTCAGTGAGATCTGGAGGTATAAAGCCCGAATACGCCCTTTTAAATTTCTGCAGAGATAATATTTCAGTTTTTTGTTTTTTATTTCCATATTGCTACTCTTTTTTATTTGCATATTCTCTTTTCCCTGTGATCTATACGATCTTAGAAAATCAGAGACAGAGAGTAAATGGTTTTCCTGTCTATGTATGCTCTTTGTCGTGCGCTCTGTGTGATCTCGGTAAATCATAAACAGAGGGAAAAGTTGCATTTTCTGGGTAAGCTAACCAAGATCTAACCCTTGTTGTCGTCGAGAAGCAAAATATTTTCTTGTGTGAAAATGGTTTTTTATGTGCACGTTCTCCAAGGCTATCTTCCACAACAATAACAACAATAACAACATCTCCAATCCTCCTTCTAAATAATATAATATATTTTGCACTAGCTCACTTGGTTAAAAGTTGCTTTATTAAGTAAGAGGTCTTGAGTTCAAGTATTTTTTTTTGACAAATTTCATGCATCCATTGTAAAATGTATTTTACTTAAATTATAAAACTGAATCACTATAGATAGCTTTAATATTTTATTTTAATTTATTTATTTTGCATGCAACTTTCATTTATAAAACAACTTCATTGTATAAGTAATACCCGCTTATTCTATAAAAGTGGGTCACTTCATAAGAAACTTATTTGTAAAAGTGAGGTTATTAGGAGGGGTATCAACATGTGGACCAACTTCTACTTGCCACATGGATCTTTGGTTATCGTTTATGTCTTTTTTAAAAATGGCATAACTTTCACATTCCGAAGTCCATTTTCAATGTTGTTTTTTTTAAACAACCTATTTTTTCGAGAGATTTCCATAGACAATTAATTTTAGTATTTAAATCCATTTTCTCTACATATTTAATATGGATTATCCCAATGATCTTTTGCTTACCAGCACCAACTACTTCCAATGGAAATCCCATATGGAGGATTTATTAAGAAGTAAAGGATTGTACTAGATTACCTTGGGAAAAGAACAAGAACCCATTGATGATGAAAACTATGCAAAATGGATTAATAGGAATGGTGAAGCCTGTGGACTAAACAAAATGTCCATCTCTCCTGATTTAAGGTTTCACCTTAAAGAAATTAATTCCCTCAATAAAGTTTGGGAAAATCTTGAAGCTGTGTTTGGTAAAAAAAAATATTATTCAAACTCACCAGTTGGAGAATCGGTTAATGAATTTACTTCTAAACGATTTTCCTTGCATTGAAGATTACTTATTTAAGTTCAAAACACTCAGAATTTTGTGTATAGAGTGCCAACTAGATCTGAAGGAAGATCGATGCATATATGATATTCTCTCTAAGCTTGGTAGTGCCTATTTTGTTTTTGTATATATATTTTATGCCACTAGAGAAGCTCTAGGGAGTGCTTGTAAAGAACCCTCTCTTGAGTCCTTTTTTGATGCTCTAATTCGAGAACAAGATAAGCTTGTGCAATTTGGACTGATCAACACTACAGGTACATCCAACAAAGCCTTAGTGTTCCACCATAAAGATAGATCCAAAAATCCAAAGAAGCAACATCCTTGCCACAACAAGAAGTAAAAAAAGGGTCCTAGACCCTCTTAGTAAACTTCCACTCCTAATAGTGACAAGTGAGCGAAATAAAAAAATAAGAAGACTGATAGACATTGCAACTTTTGTGGGAAATATGGTCATGTGGAGTCCAAATGTTTTAAGAAGATGAAATATTTCAAAGCAACGATGAAGAAACACAACATCGGTATTGATTCTTCTTCTTCTAACTCTTCTTCTTATGGACATGCACTTTCTTCTTTTGGTTTCTTATTTAATGCAACTTCTACTTCCTCTTCTGATGAGTGGCTTATTGATTTTGGAGCATATTATCATATGACTAAGGATAAAGCCATATTTTCTACTTTTAATGAATGTAACACCAAGAAAATATTTGTTGGTGATGATAGATCTCTTAGTGTTGTAGGGTCTAGAACAGTTCAGATAGATAATGGTTATTTCAATGATGTATTATGTGTTCCAATTCTTTCTTTCAACCTCTATCAATATATCAAATCACTCATTCAGGAGAAGGTAAAATCGTAGAGTTTTCACCTCACCAAGTTGTAATCAATGATCTAAAAGATCCTAAGCATGTTCTTGCAATTGGAATTGTTGATGATATTACCAAGTTGTACAAGTTTGACAACTTTCGGTCATCATTTTTTTCCATCAGCTTTTGTTGCTCATAGTGATGACTTGAGAAAACTTTGACATGAGTAGTTTGGTCATATAAACTATCTCTCATTGCAACAACTATGTAATCAACATATGGTGACTGATCTTCCTCTTATTTCTTGTAGAGATGGTGTTTGTGCCGATTGTGTTCTCGACAAACATCATCGGGACAATTTTGACAAATGTGCCTCTTGGCATGCCTCGACCCCTTTGCAGCTTGTTCACAATGACTTGTGTGGTCCACTTTCTTCTCTCTCTCTTTTTTTCCCCTGGGTGCAAGTATTTCTGAACTTTCATGGATGACTTTTGCAGATGCACTAGGGTTTACTTCTTAAAACTTAAGAGATACGTTTTTTTCCTACAAGGCCCTTGTAGAAAAATCAATCTGGACATCAACTTCAAAGGTTAAGAACATATAATGGAGGAAAAGATATGAACACTAATTTTACAAGTTACTACATTGCATAGGGAATCCAAATGCAACACATTTTTCCATATACACCACAACAAAATGGTGTTGTTGAGAGAAAGAACCGCACATTAAAATAAATGGCTAATTGTATGATCCAATCTAAGGGATTAAGTCTAAAGTATTGGGTGATAGCCATTAACTATGAAAATTACATAGTAAATCACACTCCCACAAAGGATCTTAAAAATATAACACTAGAAGAATCATGGAATAACATTAAGCCAGATGTAAGCCACTTCCATGTATTTGGCAGTGTAGCATGGGTTCACATTCTTGATGAGAAAAGGAAAGATTTACAACATAAAAGTGATAAGTGTATTTTTGTTGGTTATTCTGAATATTTCAAAGGTTATAGACTTCTTCAACCTCATTCAAATGAAATTATTATTTGAAGGGATGTTAAATTTGATGAAAATCTCTTGGCTTGCGAGCCTAATTTGACATTTGTCCTTCTTCGACCTGCAATCCATCTTCGATGTTTGTGCGATATTCTATTCCTATTCTGGTTTCTTCTTCTTCAAATGATGACAATGAGTATGAAAATACACATTCGTCTACTCACCTTCTGTGGATCAACATTCGTGATCAATATTTGAACATTCATAGTTATCCTTAATTTTTGTTCTTTTCTTTTTCTTTTTCTTCTTGAATATCCTTACGCAGTCTCTTTTTCCTTTTAAAATGTGGGTTGTAAGTCATACTACTATTAAATTCTCAGATCTGCACACCCGTGAACCTTTGTATTTATAGTTAGTTTGTTTTTCTCTTCTTTCAATTTTCCAACACTTATTCATTTTTCAGTGATGCAGGAGTACAACATATTGCAGACCCACATACCCATAAGTCTCTAGACCCACAATCGCGCTACCCACAAATTGCACCTCTTATCTCCACGTCCTCCAAAATGCACCTCTTCTTTTACCTTTTCATACTTAGTCATTTTCTTGAAAAGCGGATGCGAGACGACTAACCATCCCATTTAAATTTTTCTTATGTCCACAAACTCGCATGCCTTCTGACCCATAATCCTACGTTCTACAAAATATACCTCTTATTTTTTCGACCTGCAAAATCACCCTCTCTCATACTTAGCTAATTTTCTTACTATGGGTGCGAGACACTTTCACTTTTTCCTTTTCATTCCCATATGGTCCCAAGCCTATAGGTCTGTAGACCTAAAATCCTGCTTACTACATAACACACCTTCCAACCCTCATAATTCACCTCCATACTTAAACACTTTTCATCCTCCACGACATCCCATCATCACTTCGCATCACATTTATTTTCCCTACCACTTGTGTGAACATAATACCATTATTAAATTCACGAAGATCCCATAAACCTTGTAATAAATTCAAAAATCTTGTCGTGCACGATGACAACCTTGAAATGAGAACTACAATGATTAAACCATCGGGATGATACATGATAAATTAAATAATAACTAATATGCCAAGCTATAAATATCAACAGTAGCGCCACCTATTTCCAAAGCTAAAGCAATGAAATAATGTCAAGTGAGAAAATGAATTGTATTGTGGGGATACACTAAACACACTTGGGGATGAATATTAAGAGTTCCAATGGTCACGAGCATACAACTACTACAAGGCCTTTCCTCCGACTGAGAAAAAGATGAACATAATCTGGACTTTAGGCATAGCCCTTGCTAGTTTTGTTCCAGAGGTAACATATTTTAGAGAGCTTGTTCAATGGTGTGCAGAAAAATTCAATTAAGAGAAGGGGATATTCTATCTCCAAGGACAACAACCCATACATTTATCTCCTTCAGTGTTTACCAGAATGTTGCGGCTCCACATGCCCACCATGCGATTCAAAGGTGAGGGGGCTAATGAATTTCTCAAAAAATACAAAGGAGGAGGAGAAATCCTTGATAAATATATGGTCGACCAAAGAAATAACACTTGTTTTTCCAAGATTGAGGTAAGTTCCTTGAAATACCCATACAGGGAATTTTCCTGGTTATTTTCTTGTATCATTGGTTTGGAGTCCACAACTTTTGTTCCAAGCTGAAATATCATCTATGCCTTTCATTTTTCTTTGCATGAAAATGGCATCATAGATTGGGGTCACATTATTTCTAGTGAAATTTCATTTCAATTAAGTAATTTGAAAAGGACCCAGAAATTTTATATGACATCCTACCTTATTTTCTCCATATCCTACTGTCATGTGTTTGATGACTTGTCGAGGGAAAGGAACAATGATTTTAAGATATAACCAGTTTACACCTGATATTAAACTTTGTGGAGGCACAAAGCTCAGTACAATTTTTACCTGGTTCACAATAATTTCATTTCAGAGTTTTAAAAGTTATTTTTTCTCCCGAGTACATCGATATTATCACTTGAAGCCACCACCTTTCTTGTAGGGAAATGAGCTTTTGAGACAACTGAAGATTTCAGTATTATCAAGTTGTTTGGATGAGTTTTTGAGACAACTAAATATTTCAGTATGTATCAAACAAACATTTTGTTGTGGAATTTTGCAGGAAATATAAGACTTGGGATCACTTCTTCAACGAGAAGAGAAAGAAGCAATTCAATTGAAAGTTGCATGAGCAAACGAGTTCACTAAGACAATAGAATTCTTTGAAGAAGAAGTTGAAAGGTGACTTCTCAGATACATCAACATAAATGATGAGGTAGATGACACATTGGACCAATTAGGCATGGACTTAAGAGAAATGGATAATGAAACATTCGAGATAAAAACAAGGAATGAGATCATGGTGGCCCCCATGAGGGAATATATTGAAGAATGTTTAAGAAAATCCTTAATCAAATTCACCGAGCCAGTACAACAAGAAATGGTTGCAGCAATTATGCCACCTCAACCATAGAAAGAATCTACAAAAGAGGCACCTCTAAACAAGTAAAAGGGTTAAACAAAACTTTCCATTAGAGTGAGTCAAGCAACAACACTATTCCTACCCTTCTTATCTTTCTTCTGCAATCATTTGTCATACCGCCTTCCATTCCCTAGTAATCTGTGAAACCTGGGCTGATCTTTGATTGTTTTTCTTGTGCCTTCCAAGTATTTTCATTTTATGGTCCGTGGGAGCCCCATCCCAATCCTCTTTGAAGGAAAAACACAAATATTTATTTTCAAGACATTTACATTGTATATTTAAAGACTCATATTATTTTTGAGGTTCCTAGAGAACTATTTTGGGATATTACATTATTGTAATCTCAAAGACTTTGATTCAAGCATGAGATTTCAAATGTTTATCTATCATAATCTTTTTTGTTCCTAATGAAATGATCATTTAAACTTATTTTCCATATGCGGTCCATATTTTCTTGTTTCCTTTCTTTGGATATTGTGTTTTGTCTTGATGAATGTTGTGATGGAAATGTTAGCCTTTTTACTTTCATACTCTATTGGTTTATGAAATTTGTAATATATTGTAAATAGTTTACTTTTATAAGATACTTGGTCCTATCTCAAGTATTCTTTGCATGTGAATATTTATTTTAAAGAATCCTGGTCCTTCTCATGCATTATTTATATTTGTGCATGTAATTTAAAAATAGAGGAGTACCACCTCTTAAAAAACGCAGGGAAATTTTATCCTTGTGAGTTTGACCCAAAAGACCGTAAAATAGTCTTTCAGATCAAAATTTTTGGCAACCATATTGGGGATGATTTATTTTCAAGGTATCTGATACTTTGTTTCAGATTTTATTGAGGAACATGGGTCTCGATGTTTCAAAGTTTCGAAAAGAATATTCAAGAAAATTGTTACTTATTCTAGATGCACTGGTGTTATAAAAATCTTATTCAAATATATTTGAATGACCTCAAAGATAATGTTCTGGGTATTTGTGCACAAGTCAAATATTATAATCTTTGAAGAACCAAGAACTATAAAAAATTTAGGAGGATGAACTCCTAGGAGACTTGTTAGAAAAGCAGGACCGCAGAACAATAAAATAAAACAAATGAGGAATAAAACACAGAAGATACACAATACAATAGAGACACAGATATACGTGGTTCACCCAGTTTGGGATACCACCATTAGAGAAATTTCTAGGTCCTTCCTTTTTATTATCCAACAAAATGAAGGGATACAACCTACAACTCAACCGTTGTAACTTCCTCGTCTTTCTCTCATAGTCTCCTCTCTCAGAATACAATATTCACAATAATACACAACCGCAATACAATTCCACCATAAGAGAGGGTTTCCTTCTAGGGAAAAAAAACCCTAAAATAAATTCTACCATCATATATGCGACCTTATAATGAACGATCCAGATTGACTATGAAATTACAATATTTTACAAGGCATTTTTTCACAAAATTTCTCTTTAGGGGCACTACCTCCGAATCCCCCGCTAGGGGAGGGCTACAAAAATTTTCACCTCCCCCCACCCTGGACCCCTTTGGCGATGGTTGTGGGGGGGAAATTCCCCCTACACCCCCCATTAGGGAATAGGGTCCAAACACAACTGAAATAAACATTTGAATCAGGAAGATAATCAGGCTCCACAACCAACAATCTCCCACTTAGAGGCTGATCACAACAACTCCACTGTTGTTGTAACTATTGGACTATGATTGAACTTGGACCTAGAAAATTTCTCATCTTCACCTTCATGCTTGAATACCAACTGAAACTAAGCACGAACTCAGTTTCTCCTTGGTTACTCCCTTTGTTAACATGTCTGCAAGATTTTGGCTAGTATGTATATTTTCCAACTTCAAATGTCCATCTTCCAAGATGGGTCATATGAAATGGTACTTGAGTTGTATATTCTTATTCTTCTAATGGAAGGTTGAGTTCTTTGCAAGATGAATGGCACTCTTGCTTTCAAAGTACAACCTGATATTCTCCTACTTCTTTCCCAATTCCTCCATAAACCTCTGTAACCAAATCATTTCTTTACTAGCCTCTGTAGCAGCAACATACTCTGCTTCTGTTGTTGAAAGTGAAACAATCTTTTGTAGTTTTGAAATCCAACTTACCGTTGTTCCACCTACAGTAAAAACATATCCTTTGGTGCTCCTCCTTCTATGTTTATCACTTTCCATATTTGAATCAACATATCCATGTAGAATAGTGTCTAAACCTCCAAAACATAATGCATGAGTAGCAGTACCTCTCAAATACTTGAGAATCCACTTTACTTTCTCCCAATGTTCTTTACCTGGATTTTTCATATACCTTCTCACAACTCCCACTGCATGTGCAATACCTGGTCTTGTGCAAACCATAAAATACATCAAGCTACCAACTACTGATGAACAAGAGACCCTGGACATGTATTCTATCTTCTCCTGTGTCTTGGAACACATTTCCTTAGTTTATTTGAAATGACTGACCAATGGTGTACTAACTAGTTTTTCATTCTGTATTCTATACTTCTCCAACACCTTCTCTATGTACTCACCTTGAGACAATGTCAATTTGCCATTTTTCTTGTCTCTTGTTATTCGCATACCAAGGATTTTCTTTGCAACACCCAAATCCTTCATCGCAAATGAATTAGCTAATTTATTCTTGAGCACATTTATATCTTTCATATTAGACCCTGCAACAAGCATGTAATCTACATACAATATCATGATAATATAGCTTCCATTTTCTAGCCTTTTAAAATAAACATAGTGATCAGAATGACATCTACTATAACCTTGTTCTATCATTAACTTGTCAAACTTCAAATACCACTACCTTGGAGCTTGCTTTAGGCCGTACAATATCTTCTTCAACCTGCATACAAAATTTTCCTTCCCTTTGACCTCATACCCTTGTGGCTGCTGCATATAAATCTCTTCCTCCAAATCCCCATGGAGAAAAGTTGCTTTTACATCTAACTGTTCAAGATGCAAATATTCCACTGCCACAAGACTTAAAATAGTCCTAATTGAAGTCATTTTAACAACAATAGAAAATATTTCATCAAAATCTATACCTTTCTTTTGTGCAAACCCCTTTATAACAAGTCTATCCTTGTATCACTTTTTTCCTCCATCTTCTTCCTTCAACTTGTAAACCCATTTATTCTTCAATGCTCTTTTTCCTGCAAGCAACTGAACCAAGTCCCAAGTCTGGTTATTTACCAAGGAATCCATTTCCTATTTCATTCCTTTCTCCCACTTCTTTTTAGTGTCTACCTACATTTCCTCTTCATAACATTCTGGTTCACCAGAATTAGTCAACAATAAATAATACAATGAAGGAGAGTATCATTCAGGGGGTCTATTTAACCTGGTATATATTCTAACAACACTTGCAGGAGTTTGAGTTACTTGTTGCTCCTATTGTTGTACATTTTGATTTTCTGGTACCTTTGCAATTTATTTTTCAGTGATCTCATCAAGCACTATGTATTCTGGTTTTTCTTCTTCTTGTTTCGTTCCCTACAACTGATCTTTATACATGACCTTCTCGTTGAATATGATATCTCTACTCCTAATGATTTTGTGATTTTCATAATCCCATAAGAGATAACCAAAATAATTAACACCATATCTAATAAAGGTACACTTCTTGGATTTTTCTTCAAGCTTTGTTCTATTTTATTTATCAATATGGACACATGCTGCACAACCAAAAGTCTTCAGAAATGAATAGTTTACCTTATTACCTGTCCATGCCTCCTCTGGAATGCCACCATCCAAAGAAATTGAAGGTCCTATGTTTATCAAGTAAACAATAGTATCTACAACATCTTCCCAAAACTGTAAGGAAAACCATGCATGCAATCTCATACTCCTTGCATGCTCCATGATTGTACTGTTCATCCTTTCTAACACACCATTTTCTTGTGGTGTTCTTGGAACTATTTTATCTCTATGAATACCATGGTATGAAAAATAATCATCAAACTCCTTGCTGCAGTATTCACCTCCATTATCTAATTTGAGACACTTCAACCTTTTTCCTGTCTCATTCTCAACCAAAGCTTTTCATTTCTTAAAAGTATCAAAAGCATAATTTTTTTTCGAATGCAATAAACCCAAGTTTTTGTAGTTGCATCATCAATGAAAGTAACATAATAATGAGAGACACCAATAGATGATACCTGATATGGTCCCCATACATCTGTATGCACAAGCTCTAACATTTCATTCTTCTTGACCTTTCCAACTCTGAGAAATCTGACTCTCTTTTGTTTTCCATAAACACAATGCTCACAAAAATCCAAATCTATTTGTTTAAGATCTGGAAACAAGTTTATTTTGTGAAGTATTTACATCCCCTTCTCACTCATGTGTCCAATCCTATGATTCCACAGTGTTGCATCCACTCCTGTAGAAGCTAAAAAGATAGAATAATCAATATTACTAGTACATAAATAAAATGTACCTACCTTCTCTCCTTTTTCTATCACCATTGATCCTTTGGTGACCTTTCATGCCTTATCTCTAAATATAGATATACAACCTTCACTTTCCAACTGCCCTGTTGAAATTAGATTTTTCCTTAGATCTGGTACATGTCTTACCTCTTTCAATAACCATTGGTTTCCATTCTTTTACTTTATTTGTACCTTTCCCATTCCAACAATTTTTCATGGTGCATCATCACCCAAATGAACCTGTCCAAAATCACCTTGAACATAATCTAGAAAATGTTTCCTATGGCGTGTGGCATGAAATGAAGCCCCTAAATCTACCACCCAAGACTCAAAAATATTATCTATAGAAATAATCAAAGCATCTTGTAACACATCACCTATTACATTTTCTTCTTGATTTTTCTCTTGGTGTCCATCTCTTTGTTTCTTTGGAGCTTTGCAGTCTTTCTTCAGATGTCCTTTATTTCCACAATTCCATAACTCTATCTTTCCTAGTATGGATTTGGATCTACCATTCTTGTAATTCCCACAGTTCCATCAACCCTTTCCTCTATCCTTTTGTCTTCCCTTGTTCTCCATAGTCAACACATTACCTGATGTCTCACCTATGCTTTTCCATCTCATTTCCTTGCTAAGGATAACACCAACAACATCATCAAATTTTAGAGTGTTTGAACCAAAGACAAAGTTACTTACAACCATGACCAAGCCATTCCAACTTTCTGGCAATGAGCACAAGATTAGAAGAGCCCTGACCTCATCATCAAAGTCCAATTTTACAAAACTTAGTTGATTAGTTACCATATTAAATTTATTTAAATGATCTGCAACAGACCCACCTTCTAACATCTTCATATTAAACAATCTCTTAATTAGGAATACCTTATTGGACACCGAGGGTTTTTCATATAGTTTAGCCAATGCATCCATCAACTCCTTCGTTGTCTTTTATTTTGAAATATTGAAATCCATCGATGCTGCTAGGCTTAGCCGTATCGTTCCTAGTTCCTTTCTGTCAAGAGCCTCCCATTCTTCATCCTTCATGGTTGTCGACTTCTTTGCTATTCCACCCAATGGTAGGAATTTATCCTTCTGATATAAATAATCTTCCATCTGCATCTTCCATAACTGGTAGTTTTGGTCATTAAATTTCTCAACCCTAAACTTTCTGTCTTCAACCATTGCTCCCACTCGAACTAGAAACCCTATTTTCCTGCGAGTTACCTTTCGCTCTGATACCAGTTGTTAGAAAAATAGGATTGCGGAACAATAAATAAAACAAATGTGGAAATAAAACACATAAGATACACAATACAATAGAGACACAAATATATGTGGTTCACCTAGTGTGGGCTACGTCCACTAGAGAAATTGTCAGGTCCTTCCTTTTTATTGTCCAAAAAAATGAAGGGATACAACCTACAACTCAACCACTGTAACTTCCTCTTATTTCTTTCGCAGTCTCCTCTCTCAGAATACAATATTCACAATAATACACAACTGCAATACATTTCCCTCATAAGAGAGGGTTTCCTTCCAGGGAAAAAAAACCTAAAATAAATTCTACCATAAGATTTGCAACCTTATAATGAACAATCCAAATTGACTAAGGAATTACAATATTTTACAAGGCAATTTTTCCCAAAATTTCGCTTCAGGGGCGCGGCCTCCAAATCCCCCGTTGGGGGAGGGGAAGGGATACAAAAATTGTTAGCCCCCCTGGACCCCCCTGGCGATAGTTTTGGGGGGGAAATCCCCCCCACACCCCCCATTAGGGAATGAGGTCCAAGCACGGCTGAAACAAACATCTGAATCAGGAAGATAATCAGGCTCCACAACCAACAAGACTCCATTGAAAGAACTTTTGAATGCCCTGACAACTCCATAGGAAAGATTCAAAAAACTCAAGAAAATCCTCATGGTGACTCCACCAAATAATTGTGTTCATGTCGCGATGCTCCTTTTCCTTCTCCACCAATCCCATCAATGGATTTTCAAGATGCAACAAAAATGAGAGGTACCCAAAGAAGGAAGTGATTGCACATAAGCCCTTTAAATCTACAAGAAGTAGATTTTCAAATACCTGACATTCCTATTGAAATTTTTTCCACATTCTTTGGGAATACTTCAGAGGATGTAGAGAAACATTTGTTTAATTTCAAAAGTACATGTGATGTTTTCAATATCTTTGAAGATAATGTTACATGCCAATTATTTGCACAAAATCTGCATGGGAATGCTCGTGAATCGTTCTATTCATTGCTGCCTAGGAACATTACTAGTTGGGATGTGTTGGAAACTTCATTTGCTGAAAAGTTCATCCCAAGAGTGCACTCATATTCCCTTTCTGACGCTTTCAATGTTTCTTCACACCCACCCACTCCCATTTGGACGCAAGATAATGAAAATTTAAGCCTCTCATATAATCCATATGAGGATGTTTCAGGCAACAAGTTTGAAATGAGATTGAGGAGTCTCCACCAAATGCACAACAAGATTTCAGCCAACATGCTCATGTGGAAAATGTTGCAACATGTTTTCAATGGCCACATATTGATGATGAAAAGTCACAAGAACATTGGCAACATGAAGAATTGGTGGAAGAAATTAATCTTGAGAAAAATGATGGGAAAGATTGCCATTGCATGAAGGAAGAATGATTTCAGGACATTACCAATGAATCAAGAATATTGGATGTGGTTGGCGATAAGAAGAAAGATGAAAATATTTTCAAATGGGAAACTTCTCATTGAGCCAAAGACTACATCACTCATGAGAAATTGGGATTTGATTTTATTGAATCATGGTTCCAAAGAATTATTATCCAAGCAATGCAACTAGACTTTGGGCACATTTGACTAGTTTTACTTCACTACACTTTGGGTATGCTTTTAACTCTTTGATAGTAGACCCTATATCTTCACCAATTCTAGGGTTCATTCTACAAATGAGTTGGATGCTTGGATGGCTCCATTGGAAATCTACTTACACTTGAAAAGTTTCCTTTTCCTCCAAGTAGGTTAGGGTAGGTATATCTTGATTGTACATAGATTGTTTCTTCAATCAAAGTTTTGCATAATAAAACAATTTCTAGATGGAGATAATGTTTGAAGATGACTCCGTAGCCCAATGGAGAAGGAAACTGGACCAAGACTTTGGATTCACAACAACAAACATGGGGTCACTGTCCCACAGTTGGAGCCAGATGTTGATCCACATTCGTGATCAATATTTTAACATTCATACCTATCCTTAATTTTTCTTATTTTTATTTTTCTTTTTCTTCTTGAATCTCCTTACTTAGTCTTTTTTTCCTTTTAAAATTCAGGTTGTAAGTCATACTACTATTAAATTATCAGATCCACACACCCACACACCTTCGTTGATCCAAATTATTTTGAGAACAAAATTAAGGTGGAAGTATCATAAACAAATACACAGATATTTGCGAGAAACAAAGAGATACAATAATGCACAACTTTTATTAATGAGAGAAATGTACATAAACTACAAAATTACAGAGTGAATGACTCGCTAGAATGGTGGAAACTTATCTCTGAGAAGAGATGTGATGGCTACGCTCATTCACAAGAAGATGATGATGTTTACAATGAGGCTCTATAGGCTTTTTTAACATAAATAAAATCCAAAACCCTAACCCCGAAAGATGAAATGCCAAAAGGTTTGCGGGCCCCGATGGGGGTAGTTGGTATGTCAACTTCCCAAGGGTGTAATTTTTTCATACGATCTCCTTTTGTGGTGGATGATAGATCACTGGAAAGTTCTATTTGAGGAATACACATTTTTTCATCACACTTTGTCTAGAGCCTATATTGTGACTATGGTGGGCCCAAAAAGCGACGTTTAGGGCCTCAAAACGGCCTCGAAAGTTTAGGACACAAAAATCTATAGAAAAACTGCCAAGGTGGAAACCCTTGTTTTGAGCCAGTGGAATAGGTGGGTGGCCACTAATTTCCACCTGGATCATTTTTCCCCCTCTTAGGAAGCAATGGTCTCCATTGCGTGAAGTTCCCGAGGAAGCTTTTGCTGAATCTGAACCTTGGTGAGCTGCTTGCCTTGCTAAAGAACTTGTCCTATTTATCTTCTTGAAGGCTATTATGAACCTGTTGTTGGAGGGGTTGGGTTTGTTTAACCAATCTAGCTGCATGAACGTCCTCAGTGTGGGAGGATTGTTGTACTATGTTTTCATTGATGTCAAAGGGTTGATGTCAAGTATTGTCATAGTGATGTGCTTGTATCATTGATATATTGATTATTGTTTATATCGTCATTGATGTAATTATTGTCAAAGGGTTGATGTCAAGTGGTGTCATAATGATGTGTTGATATTAAAGGGAGTTATATCATTGATGTCATGTCATGGTTGATAGGAAGAACCAAATGGATAAACTCCAAATTGGTCCCCTTATGGTGAAATCCTCATGGGAAGACACTTTTGGATAAAGTTCTCAAATTTGTCCCCTTATGGTGAAATCCCTCACAGGAAGACACTTTGTGAGGTCCAAATGGTTAGGGGGTTGAGTAGCCCAGTAGTGTATTTAAGGAACCCAAGTTTGATTATGGAAGTAATAAGTAATGATGTTGTGAATGATTATTGCTAACTAAAGTTTTGTGAGAAGTGTAAAATAGCCCTCACACCAATTCACCCCCCCCCTCAATGTGATCACTGTGTCCAACGATTGGTATCAGAGAACGCCTTCATCATAAGACTTACAAGCTTGAAGGAGATCCATGGACACACAAATGGATGAACATGCAGGTGAAGTTCCCCTCTTTGATGAGACATATTACTCGACATGGAGAATAGAGATGAAAGGGTATTTGAAGGAAAAAGGAGCAAGTGTTTGGAACACAATTGTTGGTGGATTAGTTCCCTCAAATAATCATACAAAAGGTGCAGCCCAAAAGGAAGAAAAGAAGAATAATGCAGTAGCATTCAAGACCATATTGAATGGACTCTCACGTTCTGTCAAGGAAATCATAGGAAAGTGTACCTCTGCCAAGGACCTATGGCTGAAGCTAGAGAAGGTATATGAAGACAAATAAGACAATTACATCAAGGAAAATGAAGCTAAAGACATTACAAAATCCTTTGTTTGTAATAATTCTAAGTGTGATCATGTTGAATGTTATTCTACAAATGAAGAAGAAAATCTAGAAGTAGTTTGTGTAGAATCAGTTGACAGTTATCTTATAGATGAAGAGGAATATTTATTGAAGCTTAAAGATAAATTTTTATCTGAGTTGGACGATGTTAGATATGAAATAGGAAATAGTTCAACGTTTTTGAGTATCTTGAAAAATACACTAAGGAAATCCTAGAAGAGTATCCAAGGCATACCATGGCACTAAAACAAATTATCAAAGAACAAGAAGAAAGTAAAAAGACTCAATTAGAAGAAAAAGAAGAAGAGATCAAAAGACTAAATAATGGAATAATTAGTCAAGTAGAAGAAAATAAGAAGGTAGATGAGGAGCTTAGCAAAATCCTTCAAGTCAATGTCAATCTAAAGACACAAATTGAAGAAGCCAAAAGGATAGAGGAACTATTGAAGAATCAAGTAAATGAAAAGGAAGAATCATGTCATAAGTTGGAAGCAGAAGTTGTTGATCTCAGAAGGAAAGAAAAGAAGGAAAAAAGGTTCATGAGTAGCTCAACAATCCTGGATGAAATCTTGGATAGTCAAAGATCACCAAATGATAAATCAGGTCTTGGATACAACAAGGAAGCTACACACTTTGAAGCTATCACTTCTAAGAAGCATGAGGTAAGTCCTCCATTCTCAAAAAGGTGGAAGAAAGGTTGCAAGTCAATCATATACACAAATCAAGGAAACCTTCAGAAGATACGAACAAGGAAGACATCAAGAAGCAAGTCCTACACCTCAAAGCAAATTCAGAAGAGAGACACCTTCAAGGTTGACACAAAAGAAAAGGTATGAAATTTTTTTCAAGGGTCATTGTTGCACATGTAATGAATATGGTCACAAAAATTTGTATTTCACACGTTATGTAAGGAAATATGTTAGAAGATTCAATAACATGATAATATGTTGGATATGTAACATTGTGGGACACATTCCTGCACATTGTCACACCATGAGATGCTACAACTACAGTGGGTTTGGCCACAAATCCCATGTTAAGAACCAAATATCAATATAGCATAGAAAAACCTTAGAATAAGTACTCAACGCCTTGAAAAATAGATAATTTTAGATAATAAGCCTCTTCGAGGGGGAAACCTCCTTTTACCCCACATAAATGTTCAAGTACAAGATGATTCNCTTTTTTTTCCGATAAAAGAACAGGAGCATAAATATTAAAGAGGCTAACCTGAAGTCCAGACTCACGGTGCTGCAGCTTCGTGAACAACCAATGGATGGTATTATACTCTTCGATTAGGTCTAGCGTTGAGGAGTTCCAGAAGGTGGCTAGACCTCTTGAAGCTCCCCTGGCACTTACAGCTCTACCTGCTCCTTTTTTCCAGAAATGTTTGCTAGCCCGGATGGTCTCAGGCTCCGCCATCTTCATCTCCTGGATCAACAGTACATCCGGGGAAGTCATTCTGACTATATCTTTGACCGCTTCTTCTTTTAGTTTGCTTCCCAACCCCCTACAGTTCTAGGNGTTCGAAGACCTGCCTTTTTTTGAGGATCTTGTTTCTATCATATCCGAGATGGTATGCTGAACTCCTGCTGTTACGTCCCTGTATGATTTCTCCTCCCTTTTTTTCCTTTCTGGTTTCCTTCCTCTAGGTGCCTTCTCCGGGGTTCCAACTGGACTGCTGGTTTCCGTGGCCCCCTCATCTGTGTCTGCACCCGTTTTGGATCCTAATGGGATGTGCTCCTCATCCGACTTCATGGGTTCACCTGGTGGGGGGATTTCTTTGACCGTGGTCTGATTTTCTTTAACTGGCGGGGACTGAGAGACTATAACGAAGGGCTCTTTCACGAATTCCTTTGGTTTTTCAGCACCTTCTTTCGGAGGTTCCTTTCTAGGGATTAGATTTGAAGAAGAAGGTTGGCTCGCCTGCTCTGGCCTTGGGTCTTTGGATTTAGGACCTGGTTTTCTTTTCTTGACCTTTTGCCATGCCTCAGCATCTTCCTTTTCTGGGATTTGGTTCTTTGGACAGTTTCTCTGGAAGTGTCCGTGCTCTTGACAATTTCTGCACTTGAAGGGTAGGTGTTCATAATCGAGTTTCTGGTAGTGAGCCCAGTTGCCCACCGTCAGCTTCTCCACCTCCCGGAGCCCTGCCTCAAGATCCACCTCAACACATATCCTAGCACAATTATAGATGGACTTATTGTCTGCCTTATCAATGAATTTCCCTATTCCATTCCCTATCTTTTGCAGAGCTTCATAGTTCCAGCAGTGAACCGGCAAGTTGGGTAGCCTGACCCAAACAGGCACCTCCTTTGGCAGTTTTTCCGTGGGATCGAAGTCCAGGGTCCAGCGGTTTAGATACAACCCCTGGGTTCCCATAAAGTATGGTCCATTTCTGAAAATGAGGTCCTTGTCTTCCTTGTTTATAAAATCGAAGAGAAAGAAGCCGTTGCTCAATGGGTAGTAGGTAACTCCTTGTTTAAGAAGGGGCTTCCAGTTCCTTTGGACCCAGGCGTCAGTGGTTTTGGCTGAGGGCCAGAGGCCCATAAACTGGCCTACCAGCCCTCTCTCGGAGAGAGCTAGGGCTATCTTGACCGATTGCGTCTCTGGCAGGGCGATTTCTGGGATTTCCTCTAGTTTTTTTATGAATTTTGGAACCGGAACAGAGAGTTTGTGTTTACCTCCGCTGGCGACCAACATTCTGAACGCGACCGTGTCTAAAGTCGGGGGGGAGGGGCCGAATCCTCACCCCCAGGGGCAGCCATGGCCGACGCTGGCTGCAAGTGCGAACCCGAGGCGAACTTCCACGAACGCTAACGCAGCCTCATGTTTATCACGTGATCAATATTTTAACAGTCATACCTATCCTTAATTTATTTATTTATTTTTCTTCTTGAGTCTCCTTACTTAGTCTTTTTTTCCTTTTAAAATTCGGGTTGTAAGTCATACTACTATTAAATTATTGGATCCACACACCCATGCACCTTTGTTGATCCAAATTATTTTGAGAACGAAATTAAGGTGGAAGTATCATAAACAAATACACAGATATTTGCGAGAAACAATGAGATACAATAATGCACAACTTTTATTAATGAGAGAAATGTACATAAACTATAAAATTACAGAGTGAATGACTCGCTAGAATGGTGGAAACTTATCTTTGAGAAGAGATGTGATGGCTATGCTCATTCACAAGAAGATGATAATGTTTACAATGAGGCTCTATAGGCATTTTTAACATAAATAAAATCCAAAACCCTAACCCCGGAAGATGAAATACCAAAAGGTTTGCAGGCCCCGATGGGGGTAGTTGGTATGTCAACTTCCCAAGGGCGTAACTTTTGCATGCGATCTCTTTTTGTGGTGGATGATAGATCGTTGGAAATTTCTATTTGAGGAATACACATTTTTTCATCACACTTTTTCTAGAGCCTATAGTGTGACTATGGTGGGCCCAAAAATAATGTTTAGGACCTCAAAACAACCTCGAAAGTTTAGGACACAAAAATCTATAGAAAACTGCCAAGGTGGAAACCCTTGTTTTGAGCCAGTGGAATAGGTGGGTGGCCACTGATTTCCACCTGGATCATTCTTCCCCCCCCTTAGGAAGCAATGGTCTCCATTTCGTGAAGTCCCCGAGGAAGATTTTGCTGAATCTGAACCTTGGTGAGCTGCTTGCCTTGCTGAAGAACTTGTCCTATTTATCTTCTTGAAGGCTATTATGAACTTGTTGTTGGAGGGGTTGGGTTTGTTTAACCAATCTAGCTGCATGAACTTCCTGAGTATGGGAGGACTGTTGTACTATGTTTTCATTGATGTCAAAGGGTTGATGTCAAGTATTGTCATAGTGATGTACTTGTATCATTGATATATTGATTATTGGTTATATGGTCATTGATGTGATTATTGTCAAAGGGTTGATGTCAAGTGGTGTCATAATGATTTGTTGTTATTAAAGGGAGTTATATCATTGATGTCATGTCATGGTTGATAGGAAGAAACAAATGGATAAACTCCAAATTGGTCCCCTTATGGTGAAATCCTCACGGGAAGACAATTTTGGATAAAGTTCTCAAATTTCTCCCCTTATGGTGAAAGCCCTCACGAGAAGACACTTTGTGAGGTCCAAATGGTTAGGTGGTTGAGTAGCCCAGTAGTGTATTTAAGGAACCCAAGTTTGATTATGGAAGTATTAAGTAATGATGTTGTGAATGATTATTGCTAACTAAAGTTTTGTGAGAAGTGTAAAATAGCCCTCACACCGATTCACCCCCCCTGCCCTCAAATTGATCAATGTGTCCAACAATTGGTATCAGAGAATGCCTTCATCATAAGACTTACGAACTTGAAGGAAATCCATGGACACACAAATGGATGAACATGCAGGTGAAGTTCCCCTCTTTGATGAGACATATTACTCGAAATGGAGAATAGAGATGAAAGGGTATTTGAAGGCAAAAGGAGCAAGTGTTTGGAACACAATTGTTGGTGGATTAGTTCCCTCAAAGAATCATACAAAAGGTGCAGCCCAAAAGGAAGCAAAGAAGAATAATGCAGTAGCATTCAAGACCATATTGAATGGACTCTCAAGTTCTGTCAAGGAAATCATAGGAAAGTGTACCTTCGCCAAGGACCTATGGTTGAAGCTAGAGAAGGTATATGAAGACAAATAAGACAATTACATCAAGGAAAATGAAGGTAAAGACTCTACAAAATCCTCTGTTTGTAATAATTCTAAGTGTGATCATGTTGAATGTTCTTCTACAAATGAAGAAGAAAATCTAGAAGTAGTTTGTGTAGAATCAATTGACAGTTATCTTATAGATGAAGAGGAATATTTATTGAAGCTTAAAGATAAATTTTTATTTGAGTTGGACGATGTTAGATATGAAATAGGAAATAGTTCAACGTTTTTTAGTATCTTGAAAAATACACTAAGGAAATCCTAGAAGAGTATCCAAGGCATACCATGGCACTAAAGCAAATGCTCAAAGAACAAGAAGAAAGTAAAAAGACTCAATTAGAAGAAAAAGAAGAAGAGATCAAAAGACTAAATAATGGAATAATTAGTCAAGTAGAAGAAAATAAGAAGGTAGATGAGGAGCTTAGCAAAATCCTTCAAGTCAATGTCAATCTAAAGACAAAAATTGAAGAAGCCAAAAGGATGGAAGAACTATTGAAGAATCAAGTAAATGAAAAGGAAGAATCATGTCATAAGTTGGAAGCATAAGTTGTTGATCTCAGAAGGAAAGAAAAGAAGGAAAAAAGGTTCATGAGCAGCTCAACAATCTTGGATGAAATCTTGGATAGTCAAAGATCACCAAATGATAAATCAGGTCTTGGATACAACAAGGAAGCTACACACTTTGAAGCTATCACTTCTAAGAAGCATGAGGTAAGTCCTCCAATCTCAAAAGGTGGAAGAAAGGTTGCAAGTCAAGCATCTACACAAAGCAAGGAAACCTTCAGAATATCAGAACAAGGAAGACATCAAGAATCAAGTCCTACATCTCAAAGCAAATTCAGAAGAGAGACACCTTCAAGGTTGACACAAAAGAAAAGGTATGAAATTTTTTTCAAGGGTCATTGTTGCACATGTAATGAATATGGTCACAAAAATTTGGATTTCACACGTTATGTAAGGAAATATGTTAGAAGATTCAATAACATGATAATATGTTGAAGATGTGACATTGTGGGACACATTCCTGCACATTGTCACACCATGAGATGTTACAATTACAGTGGGTTTGGCCACAAATCCCATGTTAAGAACCAAATATCAATATAGCATAGAAAAACCTCAGAATAAGTACTCAACGCCTTGAAAAAGAGAGAATTTTATATAATAATCCTCTTCAAGGGGGAAACCTCCTTTTACCCCACATAAATGTTCAAGTACAAGATGATTCCAAATGAAAATGTCTCCTTGGTATATATAGGAGACTAGGAGTTATAATTACAACTAATGGAATAAAGCTATCATAAATAAAATAACATTACTAATGTAATATGCCCCAATTAAGGGGTAATGAGCCAATATTAGGGCTTAACATGCCCCTCCCCTTAAGACAAGTGTTGTCCGCAACACTTGAGTAACTCTGGATGCTTCTGTATAAAAGACTCATCTTCCCAAGTGGAATCTTTAGCCGGTAGTTTCCTCCATTTAATTAGATACTCTGAAATGGATCTATTCCTTAGCTGGCAAATTCTTGTGTCAGTGATGGATTCAGGCTCCGATATGATTTTTCCTTCCTCGTCA